>PVJA010007811.1:0-55708 GCA_004027025.1 Myocastor coypus
AGGGAAGGGGAGGGAAGGGGAAGGGAGGGGAGGGAAGTGAAGGAAGAGAAAGATGAGGAAAAAATACAAACAAAGATTTTGTAAATAAGGAGGGTAAGAGGGATGAAGGGAAGGGAGGGTGATGTGGAAAAGAAGATCGAATGTAAATCACGCACAGGCACAAAGAACCTACGATGAAAATGACCATTATGTATAGCTACAATGCATCAGTGAACTTAACCAATTACAGGTAAAAGTAAAAAGAAAATAACAAAGATTTCAAAAATCATTCCTTTGAAATTCATAAGCAATTATATTCTCTGGTAAAAAGATAGCATTTGGTCCGTTTGTGTCAAAAGTTTTTAAAACAAGTGTAGAACCATCAGTAAAGATGTAGCTTCAACAATTTGCATGCAGTAGGTGACAGTGGTGCCTTTGAGTACACATACTGTTTTGTGTCCTATAGCAAGAGCAGCATATTAATGCATAGGCTAATATACACTTAAGTATTCATTGAAAAGAAATAACAAAATCCCCAAATTAGAAATTTACACTGCATCTCTTTTAGTTCCTACACAAAATAATTACTTCTTTTAAATAGGTTTAATGAAAGTGTACTTTTAGAGACTACATTTTAATATCTCCAATAGAGTTATCTCAGTCTTTGTACTCAAGCCAATATATAGTAGCATCTGTCAATAATGGCTACAATGTAAAAATAATTTATACTGGGACAGTGAGATACCTGAGTGGACAAAACTCCTGCATCGGTAAGCACAAGGACTGGGGTTTAGTCCCTGGCACCAGGTGTCACATCAGCCCTGCCTCCAGGGCACACTGAGCAGGCCACCGAGATCAGGTGTGGTAATCCCAGCTCGTAATCCCAGCAGTGGGAAGGATGAAAGCAGGCGGCTCACTACCAGTCCGAGCTGCCTCGTGAGACCCTGCAACAACCACATACATTAAACAAACAAACATACAAACAATTCATACTTCTTAACAATGATCATAGTAGATGTTTCACCTATGGAAAAGAAAGTAATATAGGGTCACACCTCGGGGCCTGCCTGCCCAGGACGAGACATAAGCTATTTCCTGTCCAATTATTTCCTCCCTCCTTGGGACAAGGAGCCCTGTTTTCTAGCAGTACGTTGAGCCCAGGCCATCTGTCTGGCCAGGTTTTGTACAGGACACTGTTGTCACTATGACATAAAACTGACCGAAGGGGGAAAAAATAGGTAGGAAATGAATTATCTGCATTTGAGATGAACAATTCTGAAAAGAATAGACTGTATAAATATTTATCATCCCAGCATCTGCAGTATGTACAGCTCAAAGGAAACCTAACTGTCGTTCTCAAAGCTGTACTATTCAGAAGGCAACATGGGAAAGATTGTCAGTTTTGAAGAGACTCAACTCCAGCCTCTGCTCTTCTCTTAGCAGTTGACATTTCAGTATGCACCTATGTTTGTAGAAGCACAATAGGCCATAGCTAAATCCTTGGAACAGGCTAGATGCTGAGGAATGGAGAAAGAAGATGTGTTAATTTTACACAATGGAGTATTATCAAGCTAGAAAACAGAATGAATTTTAATCTTTTGTTGGTAAATGAATATAGGTATAAACTAGACCCTGAAGAGAAATGAATCAGTCCCACATATGCAAAGATCACATTCTCTCCTTAGTGCGACCACCTGAAATAGAAAAATGGAATCTGAAGGGTACAATAGACATTGGGAAAAAGCAATGAATTTGCTCAAAAAGAGAGTTGTGGAGTTGAAGAAGAAGGAGAAGGAGTCGGGGAAAGAGATGTATCTATGTATGTAAACAGGATGTTTTGGGTAACTGTACTGTGGGTTGGTTTCTGCTGGTCTATTGAGAGCCCCAGGGCACAGTTTTGGAGAAAGGCTACATCATTTTCCCAGGATTCAGTTTCTAATCTCAGTCATCCATGTTCATGAAGGTCTCTGAAACCGCCATGGAGACGCTACAGGTCCTGGCTCTACCTGTCAGCAGCACTGGGCATATTGCCTATGGTGGTCTCATCTTCTCTGGCTGGTAATGGCCACCTGTCCCCACATTCAGAACTCCTAATTCAAACTACCTTGCAGATCTCATTTTTGTTCTTTATCCCCCCATCACGAAAGAGACTCAGAAGTTCAGTGCAAGCCCCGAGACCCTGAGGAAGGCTGGTCCTCCTCTTAGTCCCGGAGCTCATCGTTTGCAACTCTTATCAGGGAAGCACTCAGCAGTGTTCTGTTTTTTGTTTTCTTTTTTTTTTTTCCCGTAGAAATTTCATATAAGTTCACATCAAAAAGCAGTCTTCTGTTACATAAATATCTCAAAATTATGTAAGTGTGGGATGTTTGTATGTCCATGTGTCCAGGCATGTGCACACATGAGTGTGTGTTCTTTCTGCACAACTTGTAAAATTGCTATTTTTGTAGTCCACATACAAAACTCATATAAAGGTAAATTGGAAACTTTTATAGCTGACATGTTAGATTACCTTTCAAGAATTATGAAATAAAGTAATTTTAATGGATGTCAGCAGTGTCACTACTATATTATTAAAAAATAGGGCTGTTTATTTAACTTTATGTTTATTTTGAAATGTTTACTGGGAGCTAAGATCATTTTTACTATTTTTATAGTGCTGTTACAATAACTATCGAAACATATATGGTAAGCAACGAGGGAATTCTTTGCCTTACTGTTTGAAACTTCCTTTACTGACTTTCACATGACCATCACTGACCTAGAAAACCACTTCATACCTGGATAAACAAGATCTTTATAGTTTGGGGAAAATTCTAAGGCTTCTGATGTTCACATTTGGAATGAATTTGTGTTTATGCTTTCTGTTCTGCAACACAGTCACCATGTTAAATGTACTGCAGTATTTACATATACTTTCAATCATTCTTTTTCAAATACAAAATGTATGCAAATATAGGCTTCTACCAGTCAGGATAAGTGGTTTCTATTTTGTTTACTTGAATGCCTGATCTTGAATTGCTATTGTCAAAGAAAATGTGGTTTCCTGAAAAGAGCTATAAGTGATTACATTTCTTATCTCAATAGTTTATCAGGACAGACACAAAATCAAGGGTGCGGTAACACAATTTCTTAAAAATTTTACTTCCTAGGACAGAAAGGGGTGCCTTGTCATGGACATAATTTGACAAATTATTTGTGACATAGTTTCCCTTTGTGTGTACTACTTCTTAAGATCTCTTACTATATAGTAAACTAAAATCAACATAGACCAAAAATGAAATATTGAAACAGAAACAATCTGCTGGCAGATAAGAATAGTAAAACTCTTGAATGGCTAAATGTAAGCAAAGACTTTCTGAAGAGAATGCAGGTCGCCCAGGAAATAATACTAAGCATCGACAAACATAATCATAACAAGTTAAAAATCTTCACATAGCTGAAGAAACAACTGAGCAAAGAGACAAACTATAGACTGGGAATAAATTTTCCCAGCTCTTGCTCAGACAAGAGACTGATATCTACAATGGATGTACAAAAAAAAAAAAAAAAAATAGACTGTCCCTCAAAATTCAAAGTATGGGTAACTAAAATAGACACATACTTTTGAAAAGTGGAGATATACAGTATCAACAAATACATTAAAAACATTTCCTGCCTCTGTCCACCCAAGAAATGTAAATTAAAACAACACTGAGATTTCACCTCATACCGGAAATCGACCTGACATCATCAAGAGACTCCCCAATGATCAGCATGCAGTGCCAAGGGAATTCTTCTGTCTTTGTTGCTCAAAGTGTAAACAAATATAACCACTATGGAAGTCAGAATAGAGGTTTAAAAAAAATATTAAAGTAGAAATATCAACTGACCCTGCTACTCCCCTTCTGCTTATTATCTAGAATGAGTTTAAGACATCTTATTATGGTGATATATTCGTACCCATCTCAGTTACAGCACAGTTCACAATAGGTAAGTCTTGGAAGTGACCTATATGATCATTGACAGATGCATAAATAATGACAAGGAGCAGTAGGCTGCTCCTCTATAGCAAAGGCTAAACTTCAGTCATTTATACAAAAACATATACAGCTTGAGTCCACAATGTTAAGTGAAGTCAATGGCAGATTAAATATTACATGGTTTTTCTTGTAGGAGAAATCCAAAATGTTAATAGAGTAAAATAAAAGATTTACAGCAGAAAACAGTGAGCCAGATGATTAGCATCTGGCGGGTGGGACCCAGGAGATGGAGGAGGTGTAGAGAGGAAAAGATAATCTGCACAAAAGCAGATTGTGATGTGTGAGTACAGCCAACCCCTGTGAGGAACTTGATAGTGACGTACTACAGTGACACACAAATGTTACAGCACAATGGGTCTACTTGATGGAGGAGGGCGGAGGAGGGGAACGAAATAATCTGGTGAGCTGTTTAACGCTTGCATCAACTCCCTGTACTGACTATAATCACGATGTACTGCAAACATGTGCTATTATTACTAAAGAAAAAGAACAGTGCAACGAAAAGCAAAGATACTGTGGCAAACACGGTAATAGGTTCAATAAACTTTTAAAATTTTTCGCTGGTTGTAGAATTCAAAAACTTGCCATAGATGAAACTATGACAGAATATTAAAAAAAAATCTGTGAAGTAGATAACTTAGATGATTGATGTAAGCTTGAAGTACAGTACTGAAGATTGATTTAATAAAACCATGAAAAATCTTTAAAGTGGTGAATTTAATTATGATAGTGATGGCTAGAAAGGGACATAAGAACATTTTCCATTCTTCTCTCTGATCAAGGAGGAAATATGTCAGACCGTGTGTATTTGAACTTCATAAAATTGAGACATCCATATCAAACCATTTTATACACACAAGTGTGCTAATAAAACTTACAATTGGTGGAAAATAGAGGCAAAAATCAAATGAGAGATGTAATAAAATAATTGAATGTGATGATAGCTTAGAATAATAATGTGCTGCAAATCAAAAAATCATTTTAAGCTAATTTGTAAGGAACACTTTATTGCTTTTTAAATTGCACCAAATAGCATTGATATTAATAAGAAAAAGAAATCATAATCGGGAGATGGAAATTACTTCTGAGGCATTGGATTGTACAGTTTTATTTGATCTGATTCTTCTGGTCGACACAAATTGTTTTTATAACCTATAGATGTTCCATATTGAAAATACTAAATATGGGAATTTTATCATATTCAAAGCTGTTTTAAAACATTCAGATCTTAGGGGATATCTCCTTTCAGTATAAAGCTGACAGCTACATCTGTGGAGTTTAAGTATTGTTTAACTTAAAATAGAACCACTTTACATACACACGTTTCTTTTTTTTTTTTTTTTTTCCTGTATTTTTTAGGAAATGGTCTTCAGGGTGTTCAGGGTCTCACTACTAGCTTGAACTCATAGTGATCCACGTGTTACAGCCTCCCAAAAGCTGGGATTACAGGTGTGCGCCACCATGCCCAGTCTGAATTGCTGTCTCAGTGCACCCCAGGGATGAGGCCAGCATGGCACCCCTGGGGATCGAATCCCTGACCCCTGCACCTGCTTTCAAATGCTTTAATCTGCTGAGCTATTTGGCTGGCCCTCACATTCATGTGCTATTTGTATAAGCTTGGACAGTCTGTGCAAAGCACATTATATACTGTCCCGTCATTTAATGTTTTTGACAACTATAATATTTGGAATGAACAAAATATTTCCACTTTTGCAACAATAACTGAAAACCTGTCTAAAAGTTGCATTATTATGCTCAGCATATTTATTAGAGCGCCATAATACATTTACATCTCTTTCTATTACAACATGAATTATTTGATAATGGAAATGGTTAGTTGCCTCACTATATATCCAGGGGTGAAAAGTGAAAAGTAAATATATTTGATGAAGGAAAACTTTCTAAATTCAGTAGAAGTCAATGTAATTTTGATTTGATTTAAATTGAATGCTATGCCGATCAATAAATTTATTTTTTAGCAATTTATTAGATATAGATATGTAAGATTAAAATAGGCATGCATTACTTTTGTGTTTTTTAATTTTTTTTTCATTTTCTGAGGTTTTTTGTTGTTGTTGTTGTTCGTTTGTTTGGTTGGTTGGTTGATTTTTTTTTTTTTTTTTTCAGGACTGGGGATTGAACTCAGAACCCTATGCTTGCCAACCGAATGCTTGTCTACTGAGCTATCTCCCTGACCCCTAAAATAGGCATTACTTTGGACACGCCATAGTTAAGTTCACTGAAATTTGAATGAATACAGACATATTACGTTTTATAAAAGATTTGGTCTTAAAATATTTTCTAAATACTCCATTGTTTCACAGACTACTTTATGTTACCAAGGGCCTTAGAAAGTGTTATTATACATAATTTTATTAAAAAATTCAGAAATTTATTCTGCTGTAGAGTCCTGTAATTATAATTGTGATCAATAATATTTTCTATAAATCAAAGGAGATCCTCTTATTATCATAACTTCCACAGAAAATCTTAGTATATGACTTTATTTTTTATCTTAAAAAATACAAAATTTCAAAAAATAGGAGAGAAATAATGATAAGTAAGTATATTGTGTATTAGTATTCTCAGAGAAGGTAGCTAGATTATAAAGCATAGGCATGGGATATTGTACAAATAAGATTAGCACAAACTATTATTTTGAATCAACTCAGAGAAACTAGCAGTGCAACTATCTCAATTGTCTTGCTTATATTTATGTGTATATAGATATAGATATAGATACATATATATATATGTATGTATGTATATCTATATTTTCCCTTTTCCATTGAAGATAAAATAGTAAGGGGTTTTCATTCCATGATATATGTATTAATCCAAATTTATGTGTAGCCACACAGCAGTTGTTACTAAAATCAAGACAGATTAACTTCTTGCCCTAAATCGACTTTGAATAATTTGTTATTAAATTTGCAATGAATTTGGAAGGGTACCAGAAGAAATGGGATGGCCATCTGTACCATATGGTCTTGGGCAGGTTGCTAATGCCCGAGTGCTAGTGAAGAAGTCCAGAGAGTCTTGTCTCTCACTAGAAAAAACCGTGTCAGCCACTACTGCATGCACGTACACAGTGAGGCTCCTGTGCATGCTGAGGGATGGACTGAAACCATGTGGCAAGGCACGCTGGGAAGGCCGACACCTACAACAGAAGGCCTACTTTCTCTTTCTGGACAATAATGAAAAAGACAATCAACTAAAAGAACAGGAACATGATAATCTAAGATAAGAAAGTCTTCCACAAGCATTATGTTTGAAGTGATGATTAGAAAGTGAAACGATAGTAAAACTATTGGGGCAGTAATTATTTTTAAAAGAGAAAGGTAAAGGTAAACATATTTGATGTAAAGCTGGTCCCAAATATAATTTGTGGAAGCCTGCTAATCTTTATTTTAAAGTTACCTCAAAGAGCAATATTTTACTTTATGCTTAGTAAAAAATACAGAATATCTGCTTTACACAGTGTTTCCTTGTCTTAATTTATTTATTTTTTCATAATTATAGGAGAATGTGAATATTGTAACAGTTTATTTTCCACTTAGGTTGATCTTCTTGATTCTTTTATGTGACTAAATTTCCTGTGTAGAAATCTTACTTAATTCCTTAATTTTGTGTAGGGGGTTATTTACATAATACTTCCTATGGTGTTAACTATTTCTCTCGAGATTAGAGAAGATAAATGCTTCAGGTATACTGCAAATCAAAGCGAATACACAGTTGTTAGCTGGAACTCAATTATGTAAGATGCATTTCCAGCACTTTAAAGCATAGGTCCAGAGTTAAACATTATTGTGTACTGAATAGCGAATCTTTATCCACATAAGTCTGTCTTACCAACATCCTACATTCTCTCTATTCTTTACAAACACTACCTTTTTGTCACTTGCTAAATGCCTTTTCCCATCAGAATTAAAAGTGGAAGACATAAAACAAAATTAACAATTAATTTAAAATTAGTGCAACTGAAATTTAAATATAGAACTCATTCTCTAGAATCAGACAATAACTTAGGATTAACAAGGAGTTTGATGTGCCCATAAAGGTAAAATGAAAGGTATTTATTTATTCATTTATTTATTTATTTAATTTGTGATATCACGATTGAATGCAGAACCTCGTGCTTGCCAGGCAAGAGCTTATTCTACTGAACTGTATCCGCAGCCCCAAAATTTTAAACCTAATTCTATCCTTGAGAAGTGTATTTTTGTAATTATCACCAACCTTTAGCTGCTTCACATGTAGAAGTCTACGGCTTTGTTGGAGAAAACCAGCTAGGGGTTCTCACAATTCAAGTAAATGTAAAATGAGTACCTACACACCGCTCTACTCTAGGACAGAAAGGGGTCACAGATGGTTGATGCTTCCTTTTTGAAGAGAGCCCCTCCCCTATGCCTTCCCTTGAAGTCATGCATGTAGGTAAGTCATGGGACAGGAGGAGATTTTCTGAGGGGTGGAGGGGAGATTTATCACTACCCTTTTTGGAAATAATATTGGAATATTTCAAATGAACAACAGTGATATAGACTACCTACTTTAGCCTGTAAAATTCTACTATTGTCCCCCCATAGAAATGGACAGGATGACAAGAGTTTTATACTAGGGACTTCGGTTAGATATTATTATTATTCAGATGAAGGTTGAGGCAATCAGAGACTCTGAAATGATTAAAGGCAAGCTAGAAAGAATGAAGGTTGCCTATTTAAATAATCCTAAAGAATTCTCTCACGCAATGATCAGTGCATCAATACTTATTCACTGTAGAATGAATTTGTTTTATTGAATTGGTGATCTATACCCTACAACTGGTACTAGGCTATATTGTTAGCTATTGCAGTGGCATGCGTATGTTCTGTTATGCTATCGCAGGTGCAGTTAGGAACTTATCAGCACATTTACATGTATAACCATTTCCTCTGTAGATAGAGAAGTGTGGATTAAGCTACATCTATGTAAGCACACAATTTATTTTATTTTTGCAGTACCGGGGATTGAACTCAGGACCCTGTGCTTGCCAGACAAGCACTTATCCTACTGAGCTATCTCCTTGGCTCCAATACATGCTTTTTAAAATCTAGTGTTGCTAGCATTAGAAATCACAAGAGAAAATCGATAGTCTATAACACAGAAAACAAAAGACATAAATATATAAGATCTTATGCGCTCTCACATTTCATAGAAAAAGCTAAACAAACAAGCGAAAAATCTGAACAAACACTGCAGATTGTTAGTAAGCCCATTTCCTTGACCACAGGTGAGCAGCGAACTGTTTTTCGTCTCGGCTATGATCAGGGAAAACATTGTGAGCAATGAAAGTGAAGGCGCATAAAGCCACAGAAGCAACTTCTAAATACTAAGTATGAGTATTTTTCCTCAAAAACCATTATTTGTCATTAATTCTAATACAGTAACTACATTAAATGAAGACCTGGTGGTCGGCAGATTAGTACAGAAAGCTCCTGGGTGTCGCGCTGCGTTGCAGAGACAGGTCCCCGGGGAACATGCAAGACCCTGGACTTTTGTTGTTATTTTTGTTGTTGTTGTTTTTACTTAAAAGAGTGGTGAAAAATAATAGAAAGAACACAGAATACAGAAGCAAGAGCCTCGCTGGTGCTGTGCACGCACTCTAAAGTGCCGCCGTGAAGGCAAAACAGCTCTGTAATGCTGTCCTTTTCCTTCGGACGTTGGTTCATTTTGCACCCAGCCGGCTGCTCCCCAGTCCCATGCAGTGACAGATGGAGCTTTCTAAATAAGGTTAGATGGGGGACACGTGATGCAGGAATTAAGGATAGGATGCTAGGCTTTAGGGTACGCGGTTCCTGAATTAGTCTGCCAATGGGTCGGGCAACATTCAGTGTGATCACAACAGGAGGGCCCGGTCTAGGTGACAGCAAGTGTTGTCTGGAGAAACGGAAGCCCGAGGCGGGCCGCTGGTTCTGCCTCTGCTACACGTCGCTGCCTCGGTGCTGGCCAGGAAGCGTTTCTCCTGTGCCATGCCACCCGAACTTGCAGCCAGCCAGCTAGGAATGGAAAGTTCCAGAAGCTGTGAGCTGCAAAAATCCTCTCCTTCTTTAGCTCTGAGTGTAGCTATTTTGTCTCTGCAGTCTGAAAAATAAAACAGGCTTGGTACTAGAAGAGTAAGGTCCTGCTATGCCTACCTATGACCGTGAAATTCAGGCGCTTTTGAAATTGGTTCGCAAGGGGAGGTGAAAGTTATAGAAATACTGGCTGAAGAATCGGCCCTGAAATACTTTATACTTAATGAGAGATTTCGGTTAGAGTTTATAAGACCAAAATGCTGACAGAAATGTTACTAGTATGCCATAGTAAACTCTTAGATACATTTACTATCAAGGATTATAATATTTCATAATAATTTCTGATATAGGTGTATATTCTTACAGTGCATCCATTTTCCTTCGACTGACTTGAGTTTTTCCTTTTTTTATGGCAGATCAGCACTCCATTGTGTAAAAAATTTATTTACCTACTCATCTGTTGACCTGAATGTTGGGCTGTTTGCCAGGTGTAGTTAAAGAAACAGCTCCAGGCGCTTTCTCCTACGATACCTTGCACTAAAGAGCCAATTCCAGTTGCTGGAGGAAAAAGCCTCTGTAGGTAATGTCGCCGAGGAAACAGGGCAGGCACAAGCTGAGCGCTGAGCACAGGCTCATCCCGCTCACCAGGCACCAAACTAAAATTTAAGTTAATGAAAGACCTTAACGTTAGAACACAAGCACTTACTCTGCTGTGGGACAGACCACGGAAACGTCTTGACGCCCACAAACGTAGGCGGCTTTTCTGAACAAAACCCTAACCACGTCAAACCATAGAGCTTCCACGTAACAAAGCACAGACAGATTTTTGTCGTTGTTGTTGTTCTGGACAAATTTAGAATCTTTTCTATCAGGTTTGTAAATAATTAACCATTAGACATTTGAAGAAAGCAAACAGAGGCATATGAACAATAAAGTAGAAAACAAATCTCTGCAGAATATATAAAACGATAAATAACCACATGAAATAGTGTAATTGAATAATTTAGTAGCTGAACTTTTAAAGTGCATATGCCGGAAAGATGAAGTGACAAGGCAGAGTTAGCACGGAAATAGTTTAGTTGAACTCACCCTGCTTAAGAGGGAGAAAGAAAAAGTCTCAGGAAGCTGTGACGTAATATAAATCCTCTATGAGATCACATAGTATCAAAACTATAGGTGGGCAATAGCTCAGGGGCGCAAGTGCCTAGCTGGCAAGTGCAAGGTCCTTAGTTTGATCCCCAGTTGCCAAAGAAACCCAAATCAAACAAAAACAAAAATAAAATAAAAAACATTGGTGATTACGTCAGACTTCAGAGACATAGTAGTGAAACAATGTTGAGGAGAAGCTTATAAAGGACCGGGAAAACGCAGCTCCACACGAGAGCACTTGCCTGGCACGCATGAGTTTCTGACATCAGAAGACCATGGAGACACTTGAACAAATAGTTGCCTTAATTTTTCAATCCAAGTTGTAGTATTATGGTGTTAGTAAGCTCAGGGAGTCAGCACAGTGCACACACGCAGGAAGCAAGCACATCATCCTCCAGCTGATGACATTCACAGCTGAAACCTAGACTAATTCCAGGTTAATGACGCTTCACGTGGAGGGCAAAGACAGTGTGATCGCTGGCTCCTGCTCAGAAAGTATCAGAAAACACAAAGGGCAGGAGGCTGGAAAGCCACAGCTTCAACATTTTTAAAGTCGTACATATACAATAACCAAAACAATTCACCAAGAATTCCTCATGTCACTCAAATTTTCTCAAATAATGAGAAGTAAAACATTTATAAAAGAAAATATAGCCGGGCGTGGTGTCGCACGCCTGTAATCCCAGCACTCGGGAGGCTGAGGCAGGAGGATCGGTGCGAGTTCGAGACCAGCCTGGGCTACAAAAGTGAGCTCAAGGCCAGCCTGAACTGCATAACAAGACCCTGTCTCAAAAACAGACAAAAAAAAGAAAAAAAGAAAATATATCGAGGATCTGCCCCGAACTTGGACTACAAGAAATATTAATAGGTCATATTGAGCATGCAGAAATTGGGAAGACATAGAAACTGGGGTCTGCAGCAAGGGATGGCCTAGGGATGGTACTGGAATTTTTATACAGAGAGAAAATCCATGGGCAAAGCAATGCTAGGCCCCTGCAGTCCCCCTCCCAAGTAGCACTAGTTCTATGTTCCCCAGATGGGGGACAGGGTTTCCTTGTAGAAAACAGTCCCACGCCAATTTCCTCTGGAGTCACTTCAAGTCTGTCTGTTTTGGATGCAATGATCATTCCGGGGAACAGGTGAATCCCTTATCATTTGTCCATTTCAAAAATTGTCCCCAGAGAACTACTTCACCTTCAGAGTTTGTGAGAGGCTCAGCCACCTGCTTTGCCTCCTCTGCAGGTGACCGTCTGTGCACAAAGGCCTTTGCTCACACTGTGCGCAAGTGCTCGAGCAAGGAGCAATTCCTAGATGATGCCATGTACACCAAGACACTATTAAAATAAGGAACTTAAAAAAGAATCAGTGGGCAAGACAGGAAGATAGGATCATGTGCACTATTTTTGATGGAAGTAAAACAGCTCTGTTGTGTGTTTTGAAATGTGACAGATGTTTTTGAAAACCTTAGACCTGCAGACGGATCTTTCTAAAATTTGTTTTATTGCTTGATCAACTGAAAATATGACTATAGATTGGATAATGTATATACACTTTTGACTTTTTTTTTTTTTTTGTCTTTTTGAGACAGGGTCTCGCCTCGCTATGCAGTTCAGGCTGGCCTTGAGCTCACTTTTGTAGCCCAGGCTGGTCTCGAACTTGCACTGTTGCTCCTGCCTAGCCTCCCAAGTGCTGGGATTACAGGCGTGCGCCACCACATCCAGCTACACTTTTGATTTTATTAATTGTGGTAATTGAACTATAACTTCTATTTATTGAATACAACACTTAATACTTAGGATCGTGATCAACAGAAAGTCAGGGAAGTTTAAGTAGTATTGACTTCTCACCAAATGTGTTTCCCCTGAAGCTCTTCCTAGGTATCTCACTGAAAAAACTGTGGGAAAGTAAAATTAAAAGTGATGAATTCCATATAAGATGTATATTGCATTTAGCTATGTATCTATGGTTTTATTAATTATATGCAAATGAGACACCCTGGACAGTCTGCCGGAGAGGTCCTTCTGTCTTCAGCAGCATCCAGTCCCAGTTCCACATTTCAGTGGTGGCAAATTAAATGCGCTGCTTCCTCTGCTCTGCTTGAAGTCTCTTGACTGGTGTGAGCATCGTTTGACATTAATTAAGCCAACCTAGCTCGCTAGAGATCTAGCAGTTCTTAAAAACCTTCACAGGGTCTTGTGGAACAAGTTAAAAGGACTGCTTGTCTTTATAGAGGTGTATTACTGACTATAAATTTTTCAGATATGCTCAGCAAATAAGTCTAATATAGTGAAATACATACATTGTCAAAACGAATCACATCTAATGATGGATAGAACTGAAAGATTATGATTATTGAGCACATGTTTTTTTCTTAAAATTAAATGAAAGTATTGAAACAATAATTTAGAAAGAAGAAAGGTGAAATATATAGAACTGTTTATATAGAATATATAAACATTTCCACTTTTGCATGAAATTATATAATTTTCTAATTTTTGAAATATATCCTACTACATAACACTATGAAAATGATTTTGATAAACTTTAAAGTATCACATATCTTTAAAAATTCAAAGAGTTTCTTTAAATGAGTAACAGAATCAAATAATAGTTGAAGCATAAAATGTCTACAGATATACTTTCTTTCTTATTTGATGGAGCAGGGTTCTAACTCACAACCTTACACTTGCCAGGCAGGCACTTGTGGCACAAGCTATCTCCCCGGCGCCCAGACATATTCTCTATGAATATGAATGAACATACAAATGTAGACTTATTTTAACATTTTCAATATTGAGATTTGAAATTTATTTTGAGATTTTTCTTTTAGTTTTAATTTTTAAAAATATTTTATTTATTTATTTATTTATTCAATACAGGGTCTTGCTACGCAGCTCAGATTCATAGTGATCCCCCCATCTCAGCCTCCACAGTGCTCAGATTATAGGTGTGCCCCCACACCTGGTTCCAGTGGCCTACACAATGTCTCTGGGGCTCTGGGCCCAGTTTGGCAAGCAGTACTAGGGCTTGAACCTAGGTCCTTGCATTTGCCAGGCCGGCACTTAGTCTTCCAGTTTAGATCCCCAGCCCAGAGAGTTATCTTTTCTGTTTTTTGTAAATATCAATTTAGATGTATCTTTCTTCAAAATGAAGATACTTATTTCATTTTGTAAATGGCTAGACATATATCTTATGAATTTAGAAGTAGATTAAATAAAATATGAAATCTTGACAGGATTCTGAGTGCAAATATCTGACTTGTATTATGTATACCGATGAGATAGAACATCTTCTTAAGTTGGTAGGCTCACAGAAAATTAAGCATTAGTCTAATGCGTAATCTTTTTTTATTTTCTCTGAAGGAAAGCCAACAACAATGGTAATAGTAACAATGACCACCTAACAACAAATAAAATCACAGAAACAATCTGTGCTAATTAGGTTAAAATATTCAGGAAAAGAATTGTAAGTTTTGATCCTGTCTTTTGTGCATCAGTAATTAAAGAAATCAAAAGAAATAAAAAAATCTGAAGACTCATAAAAAATAATGATAAAACATTCTATGTCCCTGTTTGCTGATACACACTGGGGCATTTTATAAAGTATAAGTGAAGACTTCTAGTTTCAAAATTGCAAAATTGGTAACTAGCAATATTGGTGATGAAATATATATGAGAAAATGTGTGGGGAGAGAGAGGGAAGAGAACAGTGAGAGGAAAGGAAAGGAGAGACAGAAGGAAGAGGAGGGCAAGGGAAGAAAAAAAGAAATCAATTTAAAGAAGAAAATAAATGCAAATACAAAATAAAGAGAAACAGCAGCTACTCTCAGTGAGAATGACTGGTAGAATGACTGGCTTTCTTTTACTTTTTTTTTTTTTATTCCCTGGAATAGGTTTTATACATGTGCGCATCCTGGAAGCATGTCTTCTTTTTGTTAGAAGTTCACAGAGCAATGTCGTTACTCAGAGTTGGACCCATGAATATATACATAGCCTCCTAGGTCCTGGGAGATCTCCCAGGAAACAGGAGATCTAGAAAAATGAAACCAGCCAGGGGAGTCCTAACTTCTTTCTCATGAGAGAGATAGTAGCAGAAATATTGATTTTTGTATTTAGCATCAAAATCAAAATAATGAAGAAATTTTATTTTTCCCAACTGGAGTGAGATAATTAAATCTTAAATATATCCATGTAATATGTTTTTTCATGTCTTGAATTAATGTTGAAAAGCTCTGCCTCATAACAGTGTCCTAAGGCGGCCCTACTGGGGTTATTAGAAATTGTAGGTAATTAAAAGTAGCTGACTCATGCATTATTTCTAAGGTTGTAATGCTGAAAAATTTAAAGCCTAAAATGTATCTTTTCCTTTATTTTAAAAATCAAATACATAGTTATAGCTATTATATGCCTAAAACAGACTCCCTTCACTTTTGAGGGCACTTATAGATTGAAAGTAAAACCAGGGAAAAGATACTGCATACAAATGGAAATAAAATAAGAATAGAACATAGTTATATCAGGTGAAACAAACTTTAATGAAAAAAACCTGTAAAGTGATAAAAGGAGATAAAGGACCATATAAAGTAAGAAATCTTGTAAACTCTAGGGAACATAAACATTCTTCTCTCTCTCTCTCTCTCTCTCTCTCTCTCTCTCTCTCCATCTCTCTCAGTTTCTCACTCAATATGAAAAAAATATCTACTCATTAAAAAAAGAAGAGTACTGTGCAATATTAGAATAATATTTTAGTGTAATACATTTCTTTCAACAAAAGTACAGATTTTTAGATAGATGATAATATAAAAATCATAATTATCTCAGTAAATGCAGAAAAGATATTTGAAAAAAACATTATATTTTCATAACATAGAAAAATTGCCCAATAAATTACTCTTAAATGTAATGTCCTGCAGTACCAGCAAAATCACATGTGACAAACGCATGAAAACCCGTAGCAGTGAAGATTGAACAGACTCTATTGCTCAAAGCTAGGCTTCCTGTGATACGACAGCTAGTCAAAGACTTAACAAAAAAGAGAGCTTTAGAACAAGTCCTTTAATGATTACAGATGGAAAAATCCTCCAGAAGATTCTTAACACACAGAAAGCAACAAAACATTAAGCAAATCATACGTCATCACCCAGTGGGTTGTGTCCCAGGGAAGTAAGCAGAATTAAACACACACAAATCAACACAGAAAGTATGCACCATAACAAGAGTGAACATACGATATGTGTGGTTATCTCAGTTGCTGCTAGAAAGCCTGCTACAAAATCTGGCATGTGCTCAAGGTACAAACCCTGACCCCAGTGTATACACAGTCGTATTACCTCCAATTAACAAAAGCTATTTATGACAATCTACTCTCAGTATTATACTAGACAGGCAGTAAATCAAAAGCACTCTCAAGAAACCAACAAAATAGACACAAGTGGCCACACTCACTGTTTTTGTGCAATATCATATTAAAAACTTGGACCAGAACTGTGCAGTAATGCAATGAATCAGTATAGGAAGGAATTCGGTCCTCGTTTGCACATGGCATCAAAGAATAATGAAAGAAAATGCGTCAGAAGTCGCTTGAAATTGCAAGAAATTCACAAGGTGGCAGAATACAAAATCAACACAGAGAAATCAATAATATTTCTGCAAACCAACAATCAATCCGAAGAGGTAGAAATCAGGAGAATAAACCCTTTCTTGGTAGCTTGAAAGAGTAAAATAAATAACTAGGAAATAATCTGCAGAGGAAATGATAAATAAAATAATATAATGAAAATATAGTGCTCTGAAAACTTTTTTACAGATAGGTTTTTGGCACAAGCTTCTGCCTGGCAGGAGCAAGTTCCTGAGTTTGATCCCTAGCACTACAGGAAAAAAAAAAATAAAAGGAAACTATCCATTTCTGAATGGGCAAAATCAATGGCCAATGGCCATGCTACCAAATATGATATGTAGGCTCAACACAATTCCGATCACAATACTAACAGTATTATTTATCGACCTGCAAAAGAAAAACTGATAACTTTATAAGAAACTCAGAGAACCAAAGCAATACTGAAAAACAAAATCAATATATTTTTGTGCAAGCACTAGCCAAATAGCTGAGCAGATTAAAGCACCAGCAAGCAGGCACCCAGGGTAGGGGTTTGAAACTGGGGCCTGCAATGCTCACAGTTGAGACTGGGTATGGCAGCGCATGCTTATAATCCTAGCTCTTGGGAGGCCATAAGCAGGTGGATCATTACGAGTCTGGCCTAGTAGTGAGACCCTGAACACCATGTAGACCCTTCCCTAAAACACAGTATAAATACAATATAAAGCTGCCGTACTGACCTGCAGCTTAGAACTGAGTTACAAACACCATCACAAGCACCTTTAGCCACGTGATTTTTGACCAAAGTCTGAAAACAATTGCTAGAAAAGAGACAGTCTCTTTAACAAATGATGCCAGAAAAATATTTATCCACATGCAGAATGAGGCTATCTCCTTGTTCTACATTATTACTGAAATCAATAGAAAATTATAAAAGATAAAGGAATACAAAGAAGCACTGAATCTAATGGAGGGTATTTTTTTTACAATATTTGTATATTAGACAAAGATGAGGATGTTCTAAACAGAATCTCAAATGCCCAAGAACGAATACCAAAAATTAAAGAAAGAGATTATATTACTTGGATATGCACGTACCATCTGCATATGCTTCTTTTTAACACTTTGGAAAGGTATACAGAACAGCTGTAGCTGAACCATGGAGTGTCCATGTCAAATTATTTATGAAATAAGATGAAGTCTCCATGATGTTTCTATTTATGTCTGTTTAATGCCCCAAGATGCTGAACATTGTTTTATCAGTCAGTGTACTACTTAATTTGCAAAATATGCATCTATGGTAAATATTCCCTTTTTGATTGGATCGTTTACTTTGATCTAATATATTGAGTTCCTTATATATACTTGATGTTACTCTTTTATTTGAGTAATAATTTACAAAATTTTGCTTTTCCCCTATTCTATAAATTGTGTTTACTATCATCTCCATGGCTGTGCAGAAGCTTTTTGTTTTTATGCAACTCATTTTTATTCTTGGTGTTCTTTCTTGTGGAATAGAATATTTTAATATCTTTTTATGTCTTTGAAATTCTTAATATATAAGTTTTAAGGCATTTTGATTTTATTTTAGCACTACATGGTATGGATTTACATATAGTCTGCATTTGCAAAAATCAACTTTCTCAGAACCATTTGCTAAAGAAAATATCTATTTTTTATAGTATATGTTTTTTGGCACCTTTGTCAAAATCAGATAGGCAAATATTAGTTTATCCTGTGTCCTCAACTCCATTCACGTATTCTCACATCTATTTTCATTCCAGCATTTTTTTTATCACTATAACTTTGTAATATACCTTATAATCTGAGGATGATACTCCTTATCTCCCTGTATTCTTAGTGCAATCTTTGGATATCTTCTGATTGTTTATAAATTTTAGGACCTTTATAGTAGTTCTGGAATTAGGCTGTTGATATTTTTTTAGTTAAAAAATATTTTCCTTATTTATTTGGTACAAAGTCTCACTATGCAGCTTGGACTTATGGGTATCCTACTGTCTCAGCCTCCCCAGTGCTGGGATTGTAGGCATGCACCACTATACCCAGTTTTGGTGTGTGACTGGTGAGGCAGGCTGTACTGGGGAGCCAACCCCATCCCTGCACTTGTTAGGCAAGTGCTTATTCTATTGAGTTATCTCCGCAGCCCATGTTGTTGGTATTTTGACTTACACTACATTAAAGGTCTGTGCCATGTTTGCATATGTGATGATTTGGACAATATTGGTTTTACTAACCCACGGAGAGCAGATAGAGCTATTGATGTAACAGAACTGCATTTTCTGAAGTTCTCGTCAATGTCCTCCTGTTCCAGGGCATTATAGTCTTTGATTCAGAGGCCTTTCACTGTTTGGGATCCGCTGATTCCTAGGTATGTATTTACTTCTAAACTATCCAGTGTACGATTGTTTTCCTTATATCTTTCTCATTGTGTTCATTGTTACCATACAGGAGAATTATATATATATTTTTATGTGTTTATAACCTACAACTTTACTGAATTTATGAGTTTTCGGAGTCTTTGGGTGGAAATTCTCAGGTCTTCTGTGTAAAGGGTATTGTATCTGTGACTAAGGATAGTTTGGCTTCTTAGTTACTATCTGTGTCTTGTTTATGTATGTCTACTGCCTGATTTCTCTGGCTAGGATTTTGAGAACTATATGAACAGCATGAGTGAGCATGGCCACTTTTGTTCTGCTCTTCCCTTTGGATTACTGTGTGATTGCTAACCTTGCTGCTGTTTACGTGAGGCATTTGACTTGCCGATTTACATATTTGGGATCAGCTTTACACATCTACTATAAAGCCAATTTGGTTGTGGTGTGCGATTTTTTAAATCATTTCTTCCATTTTGTGTGCTAGTATCTTACTGAGAACTTCTGTATCTATGTTCATTAATGCGACTGGACTCTATTTTAACATTTTTGTTAAGGCTTCTTCCAACTTAGATAACAGAGTAATACTGGCTTCTAGGGCTGAATTGGCACAACCCTTCCTTTACACTTTTACTGGAGAATAAGGAGTGCTGAAGTCTGATGTTCCCTAGAATTCTGGACATTTTCTCTGGCAAATTATTTGAGTCAGGGGGTAGTCTTTGTTGATTCAATTTTCATTGTTACTTCTGTTTCATTGCCTAGGTTTAGTCTTAGAGAGTTTTAATTTCTTCTTAGTTCAACTTTACTCATACTCATACATCTGGAAATGGATCCAATTGTAGGTTTTCCTAGTACCGGAATATAAGTTTTTGAAGGAGTGTCTTATACTCCTCTCAACTTTATTCTCAGGATGATTTCACATTTGCCATTTGTAATTTGTTCGTCTGCTCTTCCTTCCTTTGTCAATAAGTTTGGTTAATGGCTTATTAGGGTTTTTTTTTTTTTAACTGTCTAATAAGTAACTTTGAGTCATGAATACTTTGCATTTACTTTAGCTTTTTCGTTAATCCACTGTGCCTTTTATAATTTATTTTCTTACATTAATTTCAGATTTAGATTTTGCTCATATTTCTAAGATCTTTACTTTCATTGTTGGTATATTTCTTTGGGTTTACTCTTTTCTTTTGTTTGTATTCGGGACCTATAAGCTTCACTATTAAGGCTGCTGTTATTGTGTCCTGTAAGTTTTGCCAGGTTGTGCCTTCATTATTTTTTGATTATAAGATCATTTTTATGTATGTGATCCATGGATTACTTGATAACATTTTATTCATTCTCTGTGTGTTTCTGTGGTTTCTCTTATGATTAATTTCTTTCTGTTTTCCACTATGACGTGCTAGAATGCAGGACATTAGATCTACGTTTTTGTATGCTTGTAAGCATGCTTCATGGCTTTAAATGTGGTACATTTTGACAAAAGGCTCTATGGGTTAGTGAAAAAATGTATTTTCTGCTAAAAATTTATCTGTTAAGTTCTTTTATTCAAAGGTTGAACTCTGATTTTTAAAAACATTTTTCTGGTTCATCTCTTTGTGACCGTGGGTCATTGAAATCTTCACTATGCATTGCGACTACTTCTTTAATTATACCCAGTAATTTCTGTTTTAGGAATTTGAGTGTTCCAGGATTTGGTATGTGAATATTTAAATTGTCATTTATCTGTGCTGGGTTAGTCCCTTGGACACTGACCAGTGGCAACGTTTGTCCTTTTGACCAGTGTTGTCTTCTGTTCTGCTGTGTCTAAAGTTGACGTACCCATGCCTGCTGGCTGTTGGTCTCCAGTTCCATGGAGTGATATTTTTTATCCTTTTTCTTTAAGAGTTTCCCTTTTGATAAGGCACTTACTTTACCAGTAGTGAAAATATGGTTGCATTTTGCATTTTGATGCAAGCTGCCAGTTCGAATATCTTGTTTAGAGAATTTTAAGCATGGATATTGTGAGTTAATTACTGTAAGATCTGATGAATTTTGTCTTTGCACTATAACTTCAGTCTCGTTCATGTTGTTCTTTGTTTATCTACTGTATTTTTCTCTTATATTCAATCAGGGTTCAATGTATATTTTTCTTTGAGAGTTTTTGAGCTGGTGGCCTTATTGCTATATAGGATTTTCTTAAATATTTGATGAAATGCTGGTTTAGTGGTCACAAAAGTTGTTATTTAATGTCTTCTCTATTAATTTTGAGTGAAAACTTGGCAAGATGTAGATATTTTGGGCTGACAATTCTTGTCTCTTAAGGCTTGGAACATGGTGTTCCAATGTCTCTTGGTAATTAAGGCTTATATCAAGGTGTGTCCTTTCATTTGGATCGGGTCACATTTATAGTTACTTCTTGTATTCCTCTAACAACGTCTAGTGTTCTCTATTGTATTCACCTTCTAAAATGTGGTTTGTGTTATGAAGAGTTTCCTTTCTGCTTGTGACTAGTTGCGTTTCTCTATGCCCTGAATGTTTAATTTTTTCTCAAATATATGAGAAGTTGATATGATTTCAGTAAATACGTTTTTAGATAACTTTTGAGCTATTTTCTAGATTTTTCCTTCTCTGTAATTTTAAGGGCTTTTTAAGTGAAACGTGTAGCAACTAGTGCATCTAGCTTGCATAGTATCTTGTAGACTTTAGTACATAAATGTTTTGCATCTTCTATGTGCATATTATTTTCTATTGTCCATACTATGTCTCCATGTTGATAAAAATCTCATGATTTCCACTGGATTTTTTACATTTTTACTTTTTTTTTTTTTTTAAATGAACTTAGCTGTTATAGGATCTCACTCTGTAGCTAGACTGATAGTGTTCCTCCTGTTTTAAACCTCCCCAGTGCTCAGATTACAGGCATGCACCCCTGGGCCCAAACTCTAAACTGCTCAGCCTGTCTGGGGGTGGGGCTGGTGCAGCACGTGGTATGAGGGATCCCAACCCCGCACTTCCCTGAGCTTGCCTAAGCAGGTACTTTAATCCACTGAGCTATCTCACTGGCCCCTTATTGACTGTTGTACAATTAATATCCTTTATTTGTTTAACAAATTTGTCTCTGAGCCCATTACACATTAGATTAAATTGCTTTTATGTTTCTTCTTTTGTCTCTTCAAATATGTAACCGTTTGGATTACTTAGTTCTACTTCAGAGCCTGTAGCATTAGCTGCTGAGCTTGGGGAGGGAATTTGTCACATTGCACTCATGCGTTTCTATTGGTTTTGCATTTGCGTTGGAAGTCAGAACAGCTACACTCTGTCACTACTCTGGAGATCTCTTAAATTGCACTCTTCCTCTTTGGGTTTTTCCTTGTGTTTACATTTTGAGGTTTATTCTCGCCTTAACCAATCAACACACCCGAGCCAGCTGCAGCCACTACCGTGTAAAGAGAGAGCAATCATCAGTTATGTCATCACCTACAGAGCCACTTAGAAGTAGATCATGTAAATGAGAACCTCTTGTACCAGCGGCACACGTTCTCCACCTTAATAGCCTTCCAAAACTGGATTGAAAGTGGAGAGTAAGCTAGGAAAGGAGGAAAAAATACAGCTCAGCAAAGAGTGACAAAAGAAAACAAAGCGTCTTATGCCAGGTACAAGTGCTGCTGAATTCCTTTCATTCGGCTTAGTGAAATCCTGTGTCCTTTCTAATTGTTTTTTCCTATTTTTATTCACTTTAAAAGCTAAAGAAACTGGCAAAAGATACCATAGCACTTGGGTATTGGTATTTCTCTTAGTTCCTGTTCTCTCATTGCTGGGACAAATACTCGACACCCAAACGAAGGAAGGAAAGATATTTTTTAGCTCACAGTTACTGGAGGTTTCAGTCCATCCTCAGCTGGATCCAAGGCAGAGAGGCACACAGCAGAGAGCAGCAGTTCATGGCGGCGGAACAGCGACAATGGCGACCCAGGCAACGGAAAAACCAGAACAGAGAGCAACAGCAAGAGCCGGTCTCTCTGTCTCTCTTTATATTGCATTCGGCTCTTGCCTCAGCCAATCAGTCTTAGATTACATCCATAATCCCAGAAGGACTCAGACCCATAATCCCATCAGTACTAAAACGCATAATCCTAGGGATCATGAGTCAACTCTCAAAGTCTGAAAGTCCCATCCCCATGACTGTATGAGGCTTTGGGGGAAAAACTAGATATAAACTATGACAGTATTTTTATACCTGAAATGCAGAGGTGAAAGAAAATGGAAGAGATGGTCTGAGGGGTCAGGAGTGGAAAGGGTAGGCTGATGTAGCTGGAGTACAGGAAGCTGTAAGAACTGATTCATAAATTGGTAGAAACCTTGTGCCTGGATCCTCCTTTACACCATCTTCAGTGGATTCACATTCACAAGACCATCAGAGACATTTTAACATACTATTTCATTTCACTAATGTCATAAAAAGTAAAAGAATAAAATTGAGATTAAAAAGTAGAATAATTTTTTCAGAGATAAGAGATTTAGCGGAAAAATACAAGCAAATAAAGACAGTAAGAACTGGTGAGATGGCTCAGGGGTCTAAAGTGCCTGCTTAGGCAAGCTTAAGCAACCGCAGGGATTACGGTTCAATGCGCGGTACTATATGCTGCGCCAGCCCCACGACAGTAAATCAAAGCCCAGGTTGGCAGCCCCAGGCGTCTTCTCCAGGCTGGGTCAATCTCTCAGCTTTCAGCTCCTCCCAGGTGGGTGTGGCTACATAGTACTGCCTGATTTGTCTCTCTGATTAGAAGCTTTCATTTGGTTCAGAGTGAACGTGTGCTCTGCATGCAGGACCGTATGCACTGAGTCAGGAACAAGTTCTCTTGAGGAAGAATAGCCCTAAATTGCGTGCATTTGTAAGTCCAACCAGGTGAATTTGTTTACCGAAGACACAACTACGCAACGTAAAGTATTTTTTTCAAAAGGTTGGAGAGATAGCTCAGTAGACATAAGTTCCTGCATGGCAAGGATAAGGTCTTGAGTTTGAAGCCTCATTCAAAAATACTGTCCACATCACCGGTGCTATTTTTCTTCTTTCCGGATCGGCTGGGCTGATCCTGAGCACTACACTACCGACACTACTTCACTGTACAGTATTCCTGCAGCAGCACAACCGAATTGATGTTCAGGAGATACATGATCTAATTTTCTGGTCCGTTCACATGTACAGACACTCATAAGACAAGCTACGTTGTTACCAGTGCAAGTTCAGGGCTTCTTCCTTCCCAGAACCTTTCCCTCAGCATAAATCTGCCCAGGGATCTGCCTGTACTCCCTACATGCACTCTGGGGAGGCCAGACCGAGGGTGCAGCTCCCCTTCGTCATTTCCCCTTCTTCCAATTTGTTGAACTTCCTGGTCAAATGTGCAAAGTGGAGGAACATATCCAGAGCATTAACACAGATTTGTGTTAAGAGGAGACATTTTAGTTAAATTGAAAGACAGAGAACTGAATGAAGAGCAGTTCTTTGGTAAGAATTAGAAAGGGAATATGTCCTAGAGAATAGGGCCAGACTGTAAATAATAATAATAATAATAATAATAATAATAATAATAATAAAATAAAAATAAAAAACCACAAGGTTAACTTTAAGAAAATATAGTGAGGAAAAACATTTTTAATAGTTCAAAAGTGATAAATCATTTAAGATATAAATATCTATTTTACACAAAAGGGAGCATTTAGCTTAAAATACATCTTGGTTCTTCATAAAATGTTAATGTTCTGTATTTTATAGTTAAAGGAAGAACATCTCTAAGGTTAAGCAGAGTAAATTGAACAGCTCAGCTTTGGGTCTATGCTTTCAATTTTTAATTTTTGTCTTAAATTAAACTTACTAAAATTGTAATTAGGATAAATAAACTATTTGAATAAATATGTGTGATAAAATGGAAAATAAATATTCCAAAATATTTGATAATAACAGCTTTCCTAATTTTTAATGAACCAGCAAATAAATCTGTAAAACTAGCGATTATTCAGAGACATATATCACATTTTTCCAAATAAAAAAGTAGTAAAACTGAAATATGAATGCCACACGATTAACATTTCTCTGCTAAGAAGCATAAACAGTCCATGTTTAATGTGTAGAATGGAAATAATGGGCCCTGCTTACTTTGTGGAAGGAGAAGTAGCTGACAGGCTAAAGGCAAGGAAGGCCTTGTATCTTCCAATAAAAATGGCCAATACAGAAGCTCAGGTGAATTTTCTGGAAAATGATCCTCTCCAGGATGCTGTGTCTATCCACCATGTCTTTCCTGGGAAGTGTTTCACTTACCAAGCAAGTCAAGTTACTAAAAAATAAAATTTAAAAAAAATCTATTTTGAGTCCTTTCTTTGAGAGGATTAGAGATTACCTATCAAAGCAATCAAAGTTTCACCTTTCTCATATAGTTGGATAAAATGTACAAAAATATGAAATTATAAAACCCTCAGCCACGTTTTCTTCTTGTGCTTTTTTTTCAGTATCATGACATTAATCGACAGGAATCCTTTGTCCCAATGTTTAGCTTTACATTATTAACATATTTATCAGGAGGCATTGTACTTTCTATTTTTGAGCTTCCCTTGAATTTATATGTCGTTTCCACTATACAAAATTTTTGTAAGTTTTGTGCTTGTATGGCGGAAACAAAACCATCTTCTTGTGAGAAGACGCTGACCCAGTTCCAAGGTAACTGTTGCTACCATTCCTATATAGCTATTAATTTTCTTTCTGGTGGTTGGATTTGATCCTTACTATTAATTTTGCTAAGTCCTATATTCGCCTCTCATATTCCCCAGCTGCTTATTTTTGCTGACGCTCTGACCAGGACTCCCATGAGCACTCAATCTTGTTACTTACTAGCTTTTTCTAATTATAAACTTTTATTCTATTAAACTCAAACTTGGAGGCGATCCGTCAGTGGCTTATACAAACATGTTCTCCTAATAGAAACTTAATGGATAAGATGGAATTAATGGATGAGTTTGTTTGAATTTGAACCAAACCTATTACATTCTACCGTCCATTAATTCCTGGCTATACTTGCGCAGACAGTGCTGCCTGGCGTGTGTACAAGGACGTAATGCTCTCTGGCAATTCATAGTCAGTTGTCAGCATTGTACCAAGGACTACCAGGAGGAGTTAGCAATGCCAACTTCATTTTAAAAACTGATGTAAGGAACACTCAACTGAGAAAAGAATTCATTATGGAATGTACAACCAATATACCTAAGGTACCAATGTGTCTTAGTGTATATACTTAAAAGTTCTGATGTTGAACTTAAGTAAGCAGTTCAGGATTTACTAGAAAAGAGATATGTTTAGAATATTACAGAATGTTTATTCCACAGGCTTAATGTTACTTGGCATTCATATTCATAGAAACCAAGAGGTTCCTAGAATTTGATCCTTACTATTAATTGTGCTAAGTCCTACGTTCCCCTTTCATATTTCCCATCTGCTTATTTTTGCTGACACTCAGAGCAGGACTTATTCTTTTTTTTTTTTGTAGAATTTTTATTTTATTTTATTTTTTTCTTGTTTCAGAACTTTTCTTTGTTCACTTATTTATTTTTATGGCCGGCTCAGGCTGCCCTGAGGGCAGGGCTGGTGCAGCATGTGGTGCCAGGGATCGAACTGCGGTCCCTGCAGCCGCCTAAGCTTTCCTAAGCAGACACTTTAGACCATCCTGCCGGGCCCCCTAGAATTATTCTTGATTGAATATGATTAGTAAGCAAACCTTAGGTTTGTGTAAACAAATTCTTTTTTCCACATAAATTTATTTGTAAGACTTTGCAGAACCAAGTAGCAAGATTATTCTTTCGTTTAAAACTTCATCTTTCTGAAAAAGAAATTTTGGGATAATCCATAGATACTCACAGAAGTAGCTTCAATTTTGAGTCCTACCAGTTAACTTGTGTTCAAGTATGCAGTCAATTTGCAGCACACCTTAGGGTAAACATGGTGCTCTGCTGGTACCTGCAGCTAAGTTTGCCATTGTTGCTATAACTTTGAACACATGAGTGCACCAAGGAAGCACGCCTGGAACTTCTTTCCTTGTGAAAGCCTAGTGATGAGGCGTGAAGGAAAACCCGACTTACGCTCCAGTGCTATTTGCTAGTGAAGCCATCAGTAAACTTGTGCAAGTCATAACCTTGCTCACATAGCTAAGGAAAACACAGAATCAAATGGAGAATGTCTCAAGTTAGAATTAGGGGGCAGACATTCGTCAGTAGGTTTGAGAGAGGTTGGGCACTGCTGAAGGCTCCTTGAGAACTGCACCTATGAGGAGATGTCCGACTTGTACAAGTCGTTTGTTTATGTCAAGTACAGTCAATAATACTAGCAAACATACTCCCTGCTACTTAAATATCTTATCTTTTTCTTTCCAAGGACCGTAACCTCAGATAGCAGTTATTTAGAAAGCTGCATGCCATCACCCTAACAGAATTTACCTAATTACTAAAGAAGCTACGTGTCAAAAAGCTCATTTATGGAAATTAGATTTTAGGGTTTTTTTGTTGTTGTTTGTTTTTGTGTTTTAGTGCTGGCTATTCTTGGGCAATCTGGCTCCTGGGGCCAGGGAAATAACTCAGGGACACAAGAGCCTGCATGGCAAATGCAAGGTCCTGAGTCTGATCCCCAGTTCTAGAAAAAAAAAAAAAAATCTACCTCCTATCTTTTGACACCATATAATTGGTAATGGAAAACCATAATTGGTATGCAAAACATATTTCCTACTATTATTTTTAATAAACCAATTAAAATTTTAGTTTAATTCAAGAAATATATGTTAACTTAAAATGGAAAAAAATACTACCATAAGATAAACAAATGGAGTGGAGTGAAGTAGAAGTAAAATACTGTACATAATTTATTCATTAGAATGATATTGAATGACATATCACTTTTCCTAATAATGACATTGAATGCTCTCTGATAATAGCACATGTTAGATTAACAAATTCTTGAGTATATTAGAAGATAAAGAGTCAAATTTCACAACTTTCATAACCTCATTTTATCAGTATGTATTAAATCATCTGAAAATCAAGATACAAGATTTTAAAAACAAAAACATTGAGCCAGAAACTGTCTGATCCAAAGTATAACGGTGCATCCTTGAGGAGAGGAAAGGAACCACCTCACAGTCCCAGTAAGGACCGGAGACCTATGTCCTCTGTCTGCAGAAGGACTAGCAGGGCCAGGGCCATCACCGAAGAGGTGTGCAGAGCGAGGTGGGTCCTCACAGCAGATGCAGATTCTGCTACCTACAAATGCAAAATATGTCAGGGCAAAAGAGTTGGCTTGGGGTAAAGCATTATTATCAAAATCGTGTTTTGAAGAGTTTCAGAGCTTTGGAGCAGAGCTTTTTATAGGGAAACACTGAAAGCATAGACTTGTGTGAGGGGCTGAGGAGACAGTGCAGTGGCACAGCATCTGGCTGGCAAGCACAAGGTTGTGAGTTTGATTCCTAGTACAAAAAAAGTCCTGCAGGAAGGTTGTAATGCATATAGTGAAAGAAAACTTGGGATTCCGGGATTTATTTCAGTCAGTGTCATAAGAACACTTGACTTAATGATCACAAGGCACATTACAGAAGTAGAATCTTGGCTTTGTGGCAAATAAAATAACAATAAAAATTTTGATAGAAATTAGAAACTGTGTGAAATATAGACAATGGTTATGACATTCCTTTCCTCATCAAATTCTGTAGTATACTATAGCAATGGGTGGTAAATAGTATGTGTATACTGTAAGTAATTATATGTAAAATATATTGCTCAATTTAAACTAAGTTTATTAAAAATATTAACATGCAATAAATGTTTTCAATATTTCTGTATGTTTTGTTGCAATATTATAAAATATTGACATTAAATTTGGTTAAGAACATCTTACAAAAATAGAACTAAATACGCACGCAATTTGTCAGTAACTATGGAGAATAATATTCAGGAAGAATAAATATCCACTGACTTGTAGCCCAGGTTTTTTTTTTTTTGCACAGTCAGTATTTTTCGAATGAGGAAATATCTTTAGATTTGTTTTTATGTATATCATACATAGTTTTCACTGGGAAATACTATTTTAGTGATCTCAGTGACGTAAGTCTTTTATTTTAAAGTTGGTATTTAGAATGGGCACAGTCGAATACAAGTCTGTCTATCCCTCATGTGGCAGGTAACAGTTTCTTTTTAGCGAGCCATGGGCTTCCTGCGCAAATCATCTGGAATACCACTAGTCATTCTGTCTAAAAGAAGACGACATGGCAAGCCACGGCCCTGCTCCTAGGTATCTAGCATGTTCCTTATATTCGTTACATTTTCACATCAACTGTCACAGCTTCACCTAACCATAGCAGTGTGGGGATAAGCAAAGCCAGCGTGCGTCTGGAGAAGAACCGCAAATGCTAGAAGCGCAAGTGGCTGTTAGCGTGTGCTCTTCCTGTGAGCATTTACTGGACTCCTGCTTTGTTCTATGATTTCACTTGGAGATCTATAAACTAAGTAATGATGACAATAAACAAGGACTCTTTCACTATTCTTCAAGTGCAACGGCAATACAATAAAGGAAGAATACTTATGCTAAACATTGCTTCTTCAAAAAGAACAAATTGGAAAAAGTAACAGACATTGCTTCTGGTTCTTGGTACATGTGAAAGCTGACATGCCCAAATGGATTTTCCAGTTCTGAAGTTTGAACTTAGTACATTGTGCTTGCCAGACTGGAATACTTATGCCGCTGAGCTATTTCCCCAGCCCCTGTTCCATGTAACATTTTCTTTAAAAAAAAAAAAACAAAACTGTAGCGACCATTCCTGGAAACAGGATGCTTAGAATACTTCCTAATTCTCAACACTGCAACACTGTCTGTTTATAATTTCTCTTAGCTCTGTCATCAAAAGCTGGGAGATGATTATCTTTATGTTACTTCTCAAGCCACCTTCTGTCTCTGTACTTGGAGCCCCATTTGTTATGTTTATCTTTAAATCCTCAGACTAGCAGATATTTAGCATACGCATGTCCATGTACATGTGTGCACACTTGTGTGTGTGTGTGTGTGTGTGTGTTCTGAGGATTTCACCTGGGGTCTTTGCCCTGAGCTCTGCCCCTTGTCCATTTGTTTATTTGTTCATTTCTTATTTAGAGGCAAAGTCTCACTAAGTCATTAAACTACCCTAGCTGAACTCGAATTTGTAACCGTCGTCATCCAGCCTCCCAGAGTGCTAGGGTGGATGTACAGTGAAACTTCAGACATACAGTGTGATTTCAGACATACAGCACAACTTTGAAGGTATGGGACAACTTCTTCAAAAATTAAATGAATTCATCATGTGGTTTCAAATAGCTCCCTGTGCCAATTGCTGAATTCATAGTGCCTTTTGAGTTACAATTCTCATGTTTGCTTTATTTCTTTCTTTGCTGATCCTTATATGGACTTCTCTCTTAAGGTAATGGTGAGTACTGTGAGCTCAAAGCATGCTTGTGAGAAATGTGTGCCCATAATTTTGAAGAGCACATCTTTCTCTCATAATCTTTTACTTGCTACACACCCCTAATAGGAAGTCTACATTCACCTGCTTTCTCAGTGCGCTTATGTCTCCTGCCAGATCTTAAGTTTATGGTGTCATTTTTACTTCTATCTGCATTATACTAAATCGAACATCAGTTATTTACTTGAAATCTAAAACCTTTCAGTGTCGTGGTTCCCTTTAATTCCTTCCTGTCATATTCTCAAATTGTTATTATTACCCAAAGTAATTTTATTTTTTAGTAACAGAGGTCAGACTGAGGGCTTTGAACTTCCCCAGCAGGCTCTTACGCTGCTGAGTTATCTCTCTAGCCCGTGAGGTAACTTCTGTCACACAATAGTTACCAAAAACATCAACCAATAAACAACACACAGAACTAGAAGTCTGTTACCTCAATAAACAAAGGCTATAATAGTTTCAATTTTTTTCTACTCTCAAATGTATATGACCCTTTTTTAAACCCTGGTAATAGTTTCTTCGTTGTCTCCTGCCTAAACATGAATCTGATTGAAATAACTCTTGATTTTATTATGCTGAAATATTCCTGATTATGATTTCCTTTTTTTTCAGGACTGGGGTTCAAACTCATGATCTTGCACTTGTGAGGCAGGCACTTGTGCCACAGAGATATCTCCCCAGCCCCTCCTCATTATGATTTCTTGTCAATAAAGATTGTTTATGGCTACAAGTAAAAATAGCCTTATGATGTCATAGGATTAGAAATCAACTTTGTTTACATGCATAGAATTTCATGTGTGAACTATAAATTCAGAGCCAATTTGTTCCTCATTGATGACACAAATTTCTTATAAAAGGTTGAGGAAAAGTCAACAATTACTTACTTTCCGTAAAATGCTACTACTTAGAGTTAACATGGAACTTCCACTAGTATTTCCTTAAGTAAGTTATGTGGTCTCCCTAACTTGATGTTTCAGGCCAGTACAATCCTATCACATGTCAGGATAGAGGAAAGTTGGTAGTATTTCTAACAAGCACTTAAGATCCAGCGATAATTTTGTGTTAGAACTTTAACAGATTAACAATAAAGATCATTGTGAGTGCCTTTCATTCGTTATATCAAGATTTCACCGGGTAATTATCCGATGACCTGTAAATTACCTCCAAAAAATAGGATGATCTGATTAGGATTTCAGGCAAAGAGGAAAATTTAATTGCTGTGAAAATCAATCAGAACAGAGGTGGTGAATTGAGCTGCAGTTCCCTTCCCTAATTTGTACTCAGATCTGACCTCTCAAGTCTCCTCTGATGAATTGCAATTTTCTGAACACTTATAAAGCTACACATGTTTTAAGATTGGAAGTTCTTTAAGTAATAAAATCTAAAAACAGCAAACTACATCCTCACCACATGTGCAGCTACAACTCTAGAAATGATTGTGCACGTTGCGATTGTGCTTTGCCTCGTCTTTCATGAGGAACAATTATGAGAGTTACTGCTGTCCTCCAAATCATACTCTTTGACCTGAAGAGGACCACAAGACACATTACGCCATTCCTCACTTCACTTGAAAATACAAAGGCCCAAATGGTAGCATGCTGTAACTTAGTGTAGGCCTTGGGCATGCAAAGCAGCGGAATCTATCAGAAATAGTCTGCCCAGTCTTGGAAAAATCATATAGCAATGCTGAGAAGTAAAATTTTTGAAGTGCTTGAAATTTCTTTCTTCTACTAGGCATGATACATCTACAATTTCATCTCAAGGCTGGCCAAATGTGCTAGACATACATTCTAAAATGTGAATTATTCTCTTTTCTTGAACTATTATTCTAGTCAGCAGAATAAGAGGGAATTTATGTTAGCTACTAATTTAGCGTTAGCACATGGTAAACTCCTTTGAATATTTCTTAACAGTGCTATCAGCTTTGTTAACATAGTTTGGATTTTCTAAAGTGCCACTGTTTGCATACAGCGGAGGCAGAACTATGTACCTGTTCTGCACACATAACTTTGTGACTCGAGGTTGGTCAACACTGTAAGTTGTTTCAAACACAGTAGAAGAGCTAACCATCGAAAGCCATATTTGAGCATTTGAATCTATTCTTCAAGCTTAAGCTGAAGAGCTCTTCCAACTTTACAAATTATAACATTGGTTTCTAAAGACATAACGTTGACTATCACGCACAAAATGATGACAACATCTCATGCTTCTCATCCATGTTGGGAGGCAGTTTGTCAATATTCAACCCAAGTATTACTATTTCCTGCAACCTTAGGGAAATGCCTAGCTATTGCTAAGAGCAGAATGTAACTCATTCTGCAGGTTTCCTTTGACGCTTGCGTGTTGGTGTGTGAGCTCTTCTCCCACCCATTAGCGAAACGTTTCTCACGTCCTTGTTGAGTCCTAACTCAATATTCTGAAAAGAGGAAAGGGGTTATTATGGTCTAAGGTAGACACTGACTGAGAAATGACCTGGGAGAACTTTGTGAGTTAAAAATGTGGAGGTATGAACAGCCATTTTGACTGACATAAATACAGACAGTTCACCATAGGCAAAGGTAGGGCTATAACTCAGCCTGGTTGGCGCACTTGCAAAAAACAAGAATTCTTAAAAGAGCCATGGGTTCGTTCATTTGTGCCTCACACCTTTTCAGGAGAAGTCTATTCCTGCCTCATTGGCAGTTCTATGTATGCAATACATTAATAGATACAGACATAGTTTTACACTTAGCTTCATTTTCTGATGTTTGATTAATGAGTTAAATTTCTAATAAATGCCAATTTTCAGATTAAATCAGAAGTCTTCACAAGTACTGATAATCAGAAATAACAATAGATTCCTCATTGCGTAGTATAATGCTTTTGTGTCAGAATTGTTAAATGTATATCAACAGTGATCTACTGTTGTTTTGTTTATTTGGTTGGTTGATTAGTTTTTGGTTTTGTTTCTGTTTTTTCTTTCCTTCCTTGAGCACTAACATGTGTTCTACTGCTCTTCTTTCAATGTTAGTGCATAATAATGCGGAAATGATGTAGATGTTGAGCATTTGTTAAATGGGAATATGATTTCTGCATTTTTTATGTACTTACAAGAATGATTTGGATATTTATTTGGCTTTTGTTCTGAAAACTACTATTTTTAAAGACTAAGAGCTTAATATAAAACACGCCATCTTATAATTGAGGAAATAAAGGATTATAATTTTATGCAACTGCACTAATAGGCTTAAATTGTTATGATTATCTCCATATATGTTAACATTTTAAAATTTATGTTTCATATGAAAACACATATATTGGGCCAGGAAAATAATGCTGCTGTCTAAGTGCCTCCCTGGCAAGCTCAAATTCCACCCCTGGTACTGCATACCATACCTGGTCCCATGCAGCACCAACCACTGAAATTGGGCCTGCTGACAGAGTCTTGTAATCCCAGCTCTGAGGAGACTGAAACCAGAGGATCACTATGAGTCAAAGCTATGTAGCAATGCCCTATGTCAAATAAATAAATATTTAATGCACACATATACAGTATTAGTTTGTAGCATCTTTTTATAATATGTGCCATATATATGTCATTATGTAATTATATCCTTAATTAATGGGAATACCTTAAAATATTTTCTCTAAGAAGAGGAAAAGAGTGAAATTATCAACCACTTCCCATGTTATTTAACATTTTATTGAGGGCTAGTCAAATAGCTCAGCAGATTAGAACCCGTGCAAACAGGCACAGGGGCCAGGGACTTGATCCCTGGGCCTGCTATCCTTGCCCCACCCCCAGGGTGCGCTAACACAGCAATTGAGACTGGGTATGGTGATGCATGCCTGTAATCCCAGCTCTTCGGAGGCTGTAAACAGATGGATCAGTATGAATCCAGTCTAGTAATGAGACCCTGCAGACCTCCAAAATTTTTTTTTTATAAAACGAGGTTATTGAAATTACATGACTGTGCAAAGGGCTATAAAATTTACAAAGAAGTCAAATAACTTTTTCTTTTATGAATAATTTTCTTGAACAAATTGCATAAAGAATAATTGATAAAATATGTACCATATATGCCATGATGTATGTTGATAATATGCTTAAAAATTATAAAATATATTTCCAATAATAAAGATTATAGAGTATCAGTGCATTTTTAAAGCTTTCCTGAATTTACATAGAGAACATAATATGTATTTTTAATAGCTATAACAATGTTTTGTAGTTATAAAGCCAAGAAGAAATGGTGCATACTTCAGTCTATATGTACGTGTAAATATATTTAACCTGTTAAGCATTACAAATTTATATACATAATATTTCCAAATTTTGCATGATTTTATTTTTATTAGATAAGTTTCATAAAAATACTTTAAAATGTGAGTTAAATTCACAAAATTGGTCAAATACATAAAAGAATGTTGTTGAAAAGCAGATGCTATCATTACTTTCTTGCAAAAGGGTTTGGGACTATAATGATGATAATTCACCTTAGGCGAGCTTTAGTTCAACCTTAGTAACAATCTTAGAACCAGATACCGACCATCGTCTTGCACACACACACGGGGAGGATTTCCATTTCTCTCAGTGGTGGAGCGCTGTGTCCCGATTCATTTCCCTCTGGAAGCAACACAAAGGTGACTATACCACGGAAATAACAGTTTTTCAACATGGGAAAACAGACAAAGTAGACTTGGATTTTTAAGGCAAAAATAAATCGAGTCATGAGCACCACAGCACCTTCTTGTCTAAAGCTTGGAAGCGAGCAAAGGCCTAAGACATTGCACGGAGGATTTTGGTCTCTGGCTTGACGAAGGAGAGATGAGAATGTGGAAGAATTAGAAATACGGAATTAGGGCTGGTGAGATAGCTCAGCAAAAGACAGTGCCTGCTTAGGCAAACTTAGGCAAGCACAGAGTCCACGGTTCGATCCCCTATGCTGCATCTGGTGCCAGCCCCACCCGCGGGTGCGCTGAGCCTGCCACAAAGCTCAGGAGTGGCAGCGCACACTTGTAATCCCAGCGCTGGAGAGGTTGAAGGCAGGAGGCGCAGCATGGGTCCGAGCTGCTCAGGGGACACTGCAACAACCAAACACATGAAACAAACAAAAAACAAGCAAATAGGAAGAGAGAAATGTGGAAATACGTGAAGCTGAGCACCAAAAAGAAAGCCCTAGGAGTTAAATCGCAGTGTTAATGTATTTGAGGCTGTTAGTGTGAAGGAAGGCTTAGACACTCATCCGTGAAGGACAGAAATCCATGAGGATCAAGAGCGTAGTTACTCTCACATTGTACACACATGTACTGAAACACATGCAAAGACACCTGCACACTTCCCACCAATCCACCACCACCAAAAAGCACTGATCAAGTTAAAAACAAAACGTGAGCTTCGCCATTGTGAGAACTTTTGCAATGCCGAGAGAACTGAACTCTAGGAGACTCCTGTGAAGGAAGCATGGGGCATTCAGAGCTAATTTAAGAAGGGTTTCACTTTACCATGCAGCTGATTTACGTCATTTAATTGCTGGCGCTACTTAGATATTTAACCTCCTACTGACTACCGGTAGTAATTAACTCAGAACGAGTGAAGATGGCACTAAATCTGTCCCCACAAATCTCGCAAATAAGCCCAGAAAGCATGAAGTCAGGATGTAGAAACAAGTCAATAATTTCAGACAATATTTCCCAAACGTATAAAGTAATATGATCAAATGCCAATACTCAAGACAGGACTTTTAATTCACCATTTTAACTTGAAATCATTAGTGGGCTAGAACTTAAGATAAAAGGCTGGAAGAAATAAGAGGCCTTCATACATGTAAGTAGCAACATAACTTTATTTTTAAATTAATATGTTTGCAGCTCATAATGATCATATTTATCATGAGAGATTTATATGTGCACATGACACATCTTAATTGCTTTTTATATCTTTTTCCTTCATTTTACTCCCTCCAATATTTCCTTTATTCTTTTTTGCTTTCCTTTACTTTTAATTTGTGTATTTGTTACAGGATCTCACTAGGCAGCTCGGACTCACAGTGATCCACCTGTTTCATCCTCCCCAGCAGTGGGATTACAGGTGAGCACCACAGTGCCTGGTCCCGGTTGATGGCTCAGCACACCCAGGGGCGGAGCCATTGCGGCATGCAGCACTGGGAATCGAACCGCGGTCCCTGAGCTTACCCAGGCAGACACTTCAATCCACTGAGCTATCTCACCATCCCTCTTCCAACCTTTCTTTCTTTTATTGTTTGAAAAAGTTCTGCTTCCATTTTTTCAAATTCCTTTTTTTTCCTCTAAGTTGATTTCTTCTCCTTCCTCTCTCCCACATGAACGAGCTCTTCCGGCTTCTTAACATCTGCCCTCCGATTGGCTCCTTGTTTACCCTTGGGATTTCTCTCACAAAATAAATGTTAAGATATCTAAAAATAACTCTCTGATTCATTTTAATTTTATGATCTGGAGGTACATCTATTTACCTAAAAATGCATCCAATCTACCTTGTTAATGGCAAAGTAGTATAAATTTCACATAAATACCACCATCTCTTTATCCATCCGTTGCTTGATATATGCAGTTTCCTTGTACTGTTAACATAGTAAAATATTGTCATATTGTATAATGATATTTTACAGCATAACTGTATTATATATTTAAGGTACTTATTATGTGTATATAAATACTGTTTATTTAACATTCTGTAGCAATATTGCTATAATATAATAGAACTGGAGATAATATAATATAGTAAAATCATACTGTAGTTACATAATATAATGCTGTGTATTTTACCAGCATTTTACACAGTGTAGAATATAATTCTTACCCAGAGTAACATTATATAGTAGTATCTTGATGAGTTATCATTATAATATTACAGTGATACTGTTGATGATATTTAGCTTAATGTCTATTGAAGTGTGAGCAATGATATATAAAATACAGAATAGTTTTAGGTTTTTTGTTTTGATTTTTGTACCAGGGATCATACTCAGGACCTTGTGGGTGCTAGGCAGGTGCTTATTCGCTAAACCATTTCCATGTCTAAAAATAAATAAAAATAAATTTTGAAACAAACAATAAACCTTTTCAGGTAAATTAACAGTAAATTTCTCACTAAGTTTACATTGTATATGTCCATCTAAATTAATTTCTAATTTTATTTCCGTGTAGCAAATGGCCATTAGCAATGAGCATGCCTGAAGTCGAAATAGTGTGTAAAAAAATTTTTCATTTAAACGCTTTTATTTATTTATTTATTTATTTATTTATTTATTTATTTATTTATTTTTAAGAGAGAAGTGACTTTTTCTATGCCTGAGACATGTGGTGCAGTTCTCATCTTGGATGTCTCCCAAAGGTTCATGTGTTCAAAAGCGGGGCCTTCGGGGGCTGACTGGTTTGTGGGTGCTCTCACTTTGCCATTGGACTGATCTCCTTGTGCCTTATTATCCTGGTAACAGTAGGAGGTGATAGCAACGTAGGGAGCAGCATCTAGTTGAAGGAAGTGCGTTGTAAACTTGGGACACTACCCTGTCCCTGGCCCCTTCTCCCCCGGGGTCTCTCGCCCTTGCCCCCTACCTGTCTCCAGTGGACAACTTTCCTCTTGCCTTCCCTTTCCTACCCTAGCACTCTGCTTTAAAGCAAGCCCAGAGCACTGGACCAGTCCACTGGCCTGAAGCCTCTCCATCTATGGGGCAAAATAAACCTTTCCTCACTTAAATTGGTATTCTTAGACATTTTACCACATTAAGAAGCTAACACAACAGGGAACCTACTGAAAAAAATACCTATATCTTCTCTTAAGAAAGTCACAGAAGCAGGGCCAGAGGTACAGCTAAGTGGCATAAGTGTCTGCCTGGCAAGTACAGGGTTCTGAGTTCAATTCTCAGCATGAAAGAAAAGAAAAAGCAAGAAAGACTTTTAGAAACTATTTCAATGCAATTCCAATATACAGACACCAAGTAAAATATATAACTTAGACACATTTGGAAGAATCTAGACATTCAAAAGGGCATTATAGTTCAGTATAATTCATCAGTTATGTTTGTATAAGTCTATTTTTTCATGAAGAAAATAAAGTATTTGATACATTTTAAAGCTAAATTAAAGAAAGAAATCAAGTGCATACCTTGCTTTTGAAAAATGAATTCAACTTCATGATACTTGATACAAAATTTACAAAGAACACCCACCTATAAAAGAAAAATGAAGAAATAGATTAAGAAAATATGTGTCTTTTAATGCGTAATCTTTAAGTACACATCACAGATAGCTTGGCCATGCTGAGCAAGACTGCCACAACATACAGGCTCTTATAGATTTAAAAAAAAAAAACTCAAAATGCAATTTTAGCATTTATTGCAAATGGCTTTCCAAGAAAAAAAAATGTTCTCAACCCACTTGATAAAATAAGGGTATCACATTTCTTATCTCCAACATCGTAATGTATGCTCAGGAAAATGTTAGGCCTAATTGGCTGGCGCTCTGGTGGAGTAGACGCAATTTATAAATTGATCTACTCTGTCATGCCAAGTTTTCTTGGAGAGCATCCAACTTTTGTGCTGAACTTTGCGGTTTCTGGTGATTTTATTTTATTACACTAAGAGTCCTTGGCCTCTCTTGAAACACATTTTAATATGGCCTTAATTGAGATTCTGACCTATAATTCAAAAAGAGCCTCTATGATTTTTAATTAAACACATAACTTTCCTAATTCTGTTGGTTTACATTCAGAATTCTCTTTATTCGTAAGTGATATTTTTTATTTCACTTTCTAATTATAAACCCCATTCTGGAGAGCTCCGTTTTGTCTTTATAATTTTTACTAACTTCAAGTATTCCACCTAAGGATCTGTTAGCTCTTTGTTTCTTTTCTTTTGTTATACTGTCTTTATTGTATTGTTATCGCGTGAGAAAGCTAGCTCATTGTGTTCAGTAAGATTATACTAAATATTCATCCCACTAATGATGCTAATTGCCTGCCTGCTGGGCTGTTCCAAAGCAATCTCCCTCCCTCGCCTTTCTGAAAGCAGCCCGAGTCTGTTAAATACAATACTGGAGCTTATCATTTTTTATTTTTTTTTCCTGAGTTAGCTTTAGTAATCATGTTCCCATTGTCTATAGCAATATTTTCATGGAAATTTTATTATCCACTCTTCAGGCATACTGGATCTTGCGCAGCAAAAGCAGTCCCCTCTTCCCTTAATGCTGGTCTACTTTTTCAAACCCCAGGAGGAAGAGATTACAATAAAAGCTCAATGTATGTACAATTCAGATGCAGGATACATCAAAGCCAATCCGACCTCCACATTTGACAGATACACGGACAAGCGTTGAACATCAGGCTCTGATCATATGTGTAGTACTTGTCTCAATGAGCGTATTGTGAAATAATGACATCATATTGTGAAATAATGACATCATATTAAAAGATTAGTAGTTCAAAGGCAAAAAAATCTTTTCTGTTTTAAAGATGTCTCTGTTGGGGCCTAAGCAAATTAAACTCCTGTGCTGTAGGACTCTATCACAACCTAGGTTCAGAAAAGACTTGAATATCGTCGGGAGTAGCTTTGTCATCTGGACCCAAAGACAGGTTCTGTGCTTGCCTGGGAGCCTTGGCCTTCTGCCATTCAACAGCAACCTTGTCAGTAAATTTCCAGCAAGTTCTAACTGTATAAATAAGCCATCCACTGTGGTTGTTCCAAAACTCTATGCATCATCTTTTTATCCACCTTTTCTAAAATATAAATCAGACATTCGTTAATTTTTGAATCTATGGTTATCTATGTTTTCATTGTCTAGCATGGCGGCTATGTTGAAGTCCTTTCAATCTCCCTTCAATTGACGTTATTTATAAGTTCTGGATCTCATTTTTGTGTCCACTGTAAAGTAGTGGCTCATGGTAACCTTTATTACTTTTTTTACTCTTTTAATTCACTTAAGCAATAGATCTTGAACCTTTTCAGTCACAACGTTTCACCTTGTTGTCTCCCCTTTCTTTAAATAACTGGCTCTCAGTTTAATGGCGTGTTGTAAATAGTAGAAATCTTGAAAGCTTCTACTTTGCCTTTGTTTTTACTATTTTCATGGCCTTGAGAAACTGAATTCAGAACTTTAATATGAGATAGTTTTCTATTAGATTAGTAGTAGCCCATGCTAATTTATTAGGTAAATTTTGAATAAGAAAAGACATAAGAAATGGTAGTAATTTAAATGATGCTGTTAAATTTCTTTTTTATATTTCTACTTCAAATGTTCTTTCCGTAGGAACTCTTCCTTCCCATAAATTGTGTCTGGCTAAGAGATGGCTTTCAGACTGCACTAAATTTGTATTTTTTCTATTAATCATACATACTATATTTTGTGAACATATACTTCTATTCAATTTTATCTCAATTAATGTCTTCTTTTCGTGGACAGTTTTCTTCCTCCATCTTTATCTTTAGTATTTCATCTGACACTATTTCAATTTCTTTTATACATGATTTGTAGAATAATCTCCCTCTCCTTGTTAGTATATAAAACCACTTCCTGATTTAGAAAGGCATAGTATGAGTCATTATGATGGCTTGGGTTCTTTTGCAAGGGGAACAATGCAATACAGGACACATTTATACGATTATTTTACAATGACCCAAAGAAGCATAACATATAGTGTAGGAAATCTGTACACACTAAAGACCAAAGAATCCACTTGAGGGCCTGGATCCTAAAATCCTGTGAGAGACCAGTTGGAACCCTAGAGCCCCTAAGAATTCCTCTTCAAGTCAGATTGGAGGCCTAGAGCCCAACCCCTCACCTCATGTACGCTGGTTTCTCAGGTACTCACTGCAAAGGCCCCAAGGTCAGTGGTGGAAGCTTGACAGTCTACGCCACTGGGATAAAGCATCTGTGCCAGCAGGCTGAAGGATCTGAACTGGAGCTAGGAAGCAATACTCAAGAACATAAGCCTCTCCCAAAGGGACCATGGTCATCCTCAGCAACAGTGAGGTCCTGATCTTCCCCAGTGATGAGGAAAGCTGAGTTCACAAATCAGGAAAACCAACAGGACAAGCTTATCCAGGAGATTGAGCAGTGCACCATCTTCCCCTCTGGAGCCAGGAAGTGATGCTCATGGTGAGGACCAGAGCTTCCCTAAAGCCAACCATAGCCACTGTCAGTGGCAACAAGGGCCTGAGCTCATGAGAACGGCCAAGTTCATCAGGAAATCCAGAACAACAAGGTCCCCCGGCTGAACAGCACAAGAGAAACAGCCGCTTCCAACAGTGTCCCCTGCAGCCTCTCACCAGCCTCTCTAGTTCGACCTCCTATGCTGCTGGCAGCAGCCCTCAGGTGGGCCTCCCACAGCCTGCACCACATGTGGGCCTCCCACAGCAAGCTGAGCACCCATTAGCCATCCACGGCAGGTATGAAAAAAGTATTTTTGTGAGGTTGCTGTGTTGATAATTTCACATCTGAAATCTTATTTAAAAGTTATTCACCACTATTCTACAATTAGACTATTATTCTACACTTTTGATGCCTTTATATTTAGTGACAAGAAACCTGGACAACTTATGGAATAAGTCCACATTAAAATAATGAGTGGGATATTTCTTTCCTAATTTGAAGAGAATAAATAAATGAAACATTAAAAATGACATAGAATTGTAAAGAAAGCTGATGAGCTGTCAACAGTGGTGGTTATCTTATATATTTTTGTCTTCAGACGACTTTCCAGATTACCTGATATGGGCATGCAGAACTCACAAAAAATAAGCTTTTCATCTGCTGCATTTTAACTATTTTTAATTTTATACCATGGTATATTGTGCTATCCTGGAGAAGTTACCTAAACTCTGTTTCAGATTTTTAATCTTAAGATAGATCTTCAAGGAATTTTAGATGATAGTAAAGTTAGTAATGTTAAATGTATATCCTTTTAAAAATTTGTTTTGTCTTTCTGTAATTTAAAGTAAAAACACTCCTAAAACTCAGTTTCACTGTCCGAATCTTCACATTCATTTCACATATTCCTGAAAATCCACCGGAGACACACACGTTTACTAGTGGAAAAACAGAAACGATGATAACATACAACAAAGTATTTAACTCAGAGAATCAGGATTCCATGGATTTATTCTAAATACTAAAAACTTCACAGGTATTCAAATAGTTCCAAACATATATACACTGTCACTTTCTCTTGATATTTTTACAGGAGCCCTTTGGTTAGGCCTATGATTTTACGGGAGCAATATGCGGGTGCCATCTCTCTATAGAAGAGCCACCTGTCCTTGCAGAGTAACACAATTTAAGATATATTTCAGCCACCTAGAATGTGGCATATCATACAGTCGCACTTAGATGATATGAGATAATTTCTTTAGTCATAAATAAGATACTTAGAAATGATTTAGTGGGTAATCTGAAGTGGCTTTGATGTCAATAAATAAATACCTCATGTGAATAAGACTGACACCAACTCATCCTGGCTAGGTTGGATTAGCACAGACAAGGAAGCATTCGTCTCTATCCTAGGCGTATAGTCACTCACTGGGGTCTTATGAGTCATCTCAGAACACGTGGATCTTTGGAATAAAGCTTGAAAGGTTATTTTATATTAGTGAATTGTGCTAAACACTTTCAGAAATGCACACATCTGCAGGCTTGTAGTGGCTTTTGATTTCTTACCTACTCTTGGGCAGCTCCTTTTCCCTTTTTTCATTTTATTAAATTCCAGAAACAAAGATCAGCCTTTTCCTTTGGTGGCTATACATTTCCATGAAACTCTGCATCTATATTCACTAAATGAATCTAAAACTGTGACAGAATTGGATTTTTACACCCTAGGACCAGCCCTTAATGTGGAAATAACGAGCCATTCACATTCTCTGTTGAAAATCAATACCCCTGTAGCAAGACAGGAGCCTGCTGAATTTAAGCCCTGGCTTAAATACAAACTCTGAAAAAAATACAACATCATTCCTCTTAAACCGTGAAGCTACAACTTGGCTAAACTGTTTAACTCGAATCTGTTGTCAAGTACCAGACAGCAAAACTGTGAGAACAGAAAGTAATTAGCCCATGCATTTGTTCTTCCAGTGCACTGGTGCACAGAAGACTAACACGCGTATGAGAACAAAATTGAGTCTGCTGTGCACCTTCCACAGAGTACTTACTGAGTCTTGAATGAGTAGGATCAGATGGGTGTACCTGGGGCAATGGTTTTAAAAAGTAAATCATACTCACCACTTGCCCAAACCCAGGGTGGCTGCCTCCACACACAGTCTTGGGAGTGGCAGTACTTTAACTTGCATTTTCAACACTAATGATTAATGTATACATCTAGTACAATTTCACCTCATTTTTCCCTCTCTCTAGCTTCTTGGGTTCTGAATTTAGTAACTGATTTAACATATAAATTGGCTCAAACTTGGCAAAATTCAAGAATATTTAACAGGGCACAGATGGTGCGGCAGAAAGTAATATCCAGAGCTTTGGGTGACTGGAATGCTCTCTAACCCTCCACCAGCTGCTTTAGCTCAAGTGTGAATAAAGAGCTTTTAAGAGTCAATGAAAATGTCTTATGCTGTGCCTCAGTATTGCCCACCCAACCAAATGCACACCAAAAGCAGAAACAACCATACGGCTTGAAGCGTACTAGATTACAGAAAAGTAGGCTGCAGGTTGAGCCTCAAAATTAAGAGTGCTAGAGCAACCCTGACAGCTGCCTGAAATCTGCATACTTTTGAAGTCATTTTATGTGGAAAAAATATGCATTTAGCTTTGCCATACTTAGGTGCTTATTTTCTTGAGTTACATATGTGAAAAGTAAAACCAACAACTAGGTCCCAAGGTCAGAGGTTTCCTTAATAATTGAAACAAGATCACTGTCAAAAAAGTTAAGACATTTTATTATGATAAACTATGAACTGAAAAGTGTGTCTTTTCATTGGCTTGAGGGCTCTGCATTGTGCATCAGCTTCGGGGACACCATGACTGAGGTAACATGCCAGTTCACAGCAGAAGCTCACAAGTGACGAATTCCATTCTCTGCAGGTACAACTAAATAAAATGAGAATTGATATGTAAGTAGGTGTTAAAATCTCATGTTGTGTTTCATAGAGAATGTGCTTTTAGCAGAAGGTATGAAAGTGTTAAATTTCACAGAAAATTGTCAATAGTTTTCATGTCTTTATCACTCACAAAAATCAGTCCATGGAAGTTATTTTCTAAAGGAATACAAAACATTGGCACTGGTGAGATAGCTCCATGGCACAAGTGCCTGCCTGGCAAATGCAAGGTCGTGAGTTCGAACCCTGGTCCCACAAAAAAAAAAAAAAAAAAGAATACAAAATGAAAAAGCATTATTAAAACATTGAGTAAAACTTACAACTATTGGGATTCTAACATATATATTAGAATAATGTGTATTAGAATAATATACCCTCACATCAACTGAACATCACTAAAAGGATGAATTCATCTTAAGATCTAAGTGTTTTAATTTACTTTCCTGCCATTATAATTATACACCTGTGCCTTATCATCATTATTGTATAATGAGTCTTCAGCTGGATATGTTTTAAAAAAGAATTTCTTCTAAGTTATGCCAGTTCTGAGTGAGATTATCCTATGTGTTACCTACAAAGGTAAAATGCAGAAATATTTGGTCAGATTACTTTGGCAAATGTATCATTATAGTTTTAGTCAAATACTTTTATTGACATATTGTTGTGAATTGATATGATCCATATGCTTAAGCAGACTTCTATAAGCTATGAATTCAGAAAGCTGCGAGCAGGTTATAGAGGCAGTTGACAAAGCCTTCGTGTCTTTATGTGGGATATTTAATTGAATCTTTTAAAAAGCGCTGTAAAAGTTCATGTGAGAAAGCTCAAGAGAAAAACAGCAGAGTTTTAAGTGTCCTGGATAGAGCAGGGCTTCGGTACGAAATCCCACAGACCTACAGTTGAGTTGTTTTATCTGTGAAATGTGAGAAAAGAGAGATACACTTTGGAAAGCCAGAGGATTGGGCATGGAGTCAATTAAGAGACTAAAGGATGCTGGGTAGAGGGAGGAGAGGCAGCGGCCAGAGAAGGAGCGACAAACGCTATTCAGTGCAGGAGGAATTGGTTCTGATTTTCAGTAGCACATTAGGGCAGCTAATGGTTACAAAAATCCATGATACTTTCCGAGTTACTAGAAGAATATCAAGGTTCCTGCAACACAGAAATGGCAAATATTGGACAAGACAGGTGTACTGCTCACTCTGATATAATTGTGTAGTGTGTATCTGCATTGAACCATCGAGATGTACAAATAGTATGTTTTAATGGAAAATGAAAAAGGCAGATGAAAGATGGACTTCCTCTATAATGACAACTATAAACCAATTTTAAATGTGCAAAACTAGTTAGAAACTGAGAAAAATACTTTTCCTTTGTTTCTGTAGTCAACAATATTTCCTCCCTTTATGGCATTTAACTTGGTCTCATTTATTAAACAAAACAAAATATTCATTTATTTTTATTTAGCCGTATTTTGGGCTTAGAAACTACTCAAAATTGATCACAGTTCAATGATTAGTTCATAAATATAATGATCTGAGCTGGAGTTTATGACATTTTGTGCTTAAAATATTGTATTGTAACAGATATATTAAATTTAGTTAATACCCATTGTTTCTGGGGATAGGACATGCCTTCTATTCCAGGAGGCTATTTGCACTTTGAGTCTTCTGGAAGTTTTTAATTTAGTGTTTTGACTAAAGTAATTACTCTTATTATTAATTACTTTTAATATATATGTATAAATATATATTTATGCACAAAATTACAAAGCAATATTACTAGAGAGAATTTCAAAGACTAGCTAGATCTTATTATGCTCAGAGTTGGGAATTAATTGGAATGGAGAAATCTGACTTGAGGTATGTGTTAATGGGCAGACAGATATGGATGTGGTCCGAGCCCACGGAGCAGGGCTGATCTGGAGAAAGTCAAGCGACAGAGGTCAGGTGCAGGCAAGAGCTGCTTAGGCAGTCCCAGCGCTAAAAGGCTTTGGCAGGAACCAAGGTCATACCAATGACATGACTGTCGCTACAGCACAGGAGCTTCTACCTAATGTTCCACTTCAGAAACATAGTGTGGCCATGCACTGAAAAATATGTAATGTTTTACATCATGTGTTTATAAGTTAAAGGTAGCAATGACACAGGAAATGAAGTATGTAAAGGTGAGGTGTTTCAGTTATTATGGTGTGGAGGAGAAGACCTACTAGGCGCAGGGCCCTGTTATTGGTGATGGTTTCTGCGCAAACACTCATCGTTTTGAGCAGTAATGGATGAAAAATAGGTAACTTTCTTTTCCTTTCTTTGTTTCTTTCTTTGTTTCTTTGTTTCCTTCTTTTTTCTTTCTTTCTTTCTTTCTCTTTCTCCTTCCCTTTTCTCTATCACTTCCTCTTCCCTCCCTCCTTCCTTCCTTCCTTCCTTCCTTCTTCTCTTCCTTTCCTCCCTCCTTCTATCTTTTCTTCCTTTTCTTCAGTACCAGAGATCAAAACCAGACCCTTGCCCTTTCCAGGCAGACACCTACACCCCTCAACTGTCTCCCCAGCCCTGCAAGGCAAGTGTTCACTGAAGCAGCATTTCTTTGCTGCTTGACCCAGAGCTAGAGGCCGTCTTCCCAGAAGCAGGATAAGAAAATAGTTCTTTATATTTCCTCTCTTCCCACTGTTCTGAAATGATCATAATTCCAAGAAAATTTATACTTCACTTTTCATTAAGTATATGTAAAATACTCTGAGAAGAAGTCAAATCTATTTTCCCTAAGAGAGGCTAATTCTGTTAACTACATTTTACAATTATAACTTCATTTTTAATTGAATTAGAAAATCAACTCAGAGGATGGTCTAAAGGGAATAATTTCAAGACAAATAATAATACCTGTGGCACAATTCAGTCTATTATTAGAATTCCCTTACAATAAAATGGAAGAAACTAGAGATAACTTTATTTTCTTTTCTATTTTACTATGAAGAAATACTTCTGAAAACACATTAAAAACTAACAACACCTATCCCTCCGATATTAGTAACATGCTTTAATGGTCAGTTAAGTTCAATTAAAAAATATAATACCTTTTGCTCTCATCCACAATATTAGCTAAATTTTCATCAAAAGAGAAATTTCACTGTTAATTTCTATCTATACAGATTAAAGGAATGTGACTTAATATTATTCAATCAAAGACAGTAACATCAAATGATAACAGTACTGTTTAAGGCTAACATTAGGTCACCTTATCTGAGTAGGGCCTAAAAAATAAATAAATAAAATAAAATAAAATAAAATAAAATAAAATAAACCAAAACCCTTACAACCTTTGTGTTTGCTTTCAAAGAAAATATCAGATAGTATGGAATACATATTATAAATGACAAAGGAAGTTTTAATTTTGCTGATAATTACTGATGCTCAGTACCTTTCTAGGTATTTGCTGAAACACTGTATATTTTTCCGAGAAACATCGAGTCCTGCTTTCTGTACAGAATTTAATGCTATTTCCTCTTCAGCTGAGGGAGCTCTCTGTTGACGTCTCACCATCACCTTTGGCCAGATGTCTGCTTTACAAACAGTTCCTCACATCTCTTAGGTGCTATGCCATTCTTGTTTACTTGCTATGCAGATTCTTTTCCCATTGATACAGTTCTTCTTGTATATTTTTTTTTTTTTGCTTTTGTTGCTTGTGCTCTGTCAGACCCAGGAAATCAATGCCAAGACCCTGCCCTAAAGCATTTTTCATATTTTTTTCTAGGAGTCCCGTTGTTTCAGGTCTAACATATAGATTTAGAAAACGTTTAATTGATTGTGTTTATGCTGCAAGATGAATCCAATCATGCGCTGGAAGTGGGTGTCACTTTTCAAGTACCGCCATTAACCTGGGGTGGAAGTATCTGAGCGTGGGCAGCACCACGGAATGGGCTTGCACTCAAGGAGTGAAGAGAGAAGCAGGAATTTGCTGCCCTGGGAAAGCTCTCTTCTTCCTGTGCTGACCTGTCTTAGGCTAAGGTCACCCCCTAGGGGCATCAGATTTGAGCCTCTCTTTCTGGAGATGTGAAATCACCCTAGACACTTCTTAGGCAACTTCCAGATCTTCAGTCTCACTCGGATGCTGCATGATCGGTAGTGATTGGTGGCTTCTGGACCTCAGGCTATGACTTGAGCAAAGTCCCGGTGGATGCCCCCCCCCCCACTGCAATCTTGAGTCAAACGGACAGCTTGAGCCACTGCACCTAACTAATGTCTAATCTCTCTTCTTTTTCTGGACAAAGCAAAACGGATGCAGTGCTTATTTACAATTTAAATTATCTTTTTGAAGTGCATGCATATTTATGATTGTTATATCTTTCTACTAAATTTTAATTTTTAAATTATTTGACTGCTTTTCTCTCTTTCATCAGTAACTATAATCTGAGTTCTAGCCAGCCCATTATCTTTTTATCATGGGTATAGTTTGTTTTTAGGTTTAAAATGTCCTAGCATTGAAAGAAAATCCTGTCTAAGAAGTTTAAGTTAGGTCTCATTTTTTTGAAATATGCAGCTACACTATTTTTATCTAAATGTAGTCTTAAGAAGATAGATGTACACTTTAAGTCTTATTAATTGACTGGTATACACATTATAGAATGTTCCTCCATTCTGTTCTGACTTTAATGTGGTTTTTTTTGAATATTATATTAATAGATTTTGGTACCTTTTTTATCTTTTACATATCTTTAAAGTATGTTCATGAGGGCTGGCAAGATAGCTCAGCAGACTGAAGCACAGGCTTAGGCAAGCCTAGCCAAGTGCAGGGGCTGTGGTTCAATCCCCGGCACCACCTGCCATGCCAGCCCCACCCTCAGGGTGGTCTGATCCGGGTAGATTCTGGGTGTGGTGGCACATGATTGTAATCCCAGCATTGAGGAGGCTGAAAGCAGGAGGATCACCAGGGGTCTAAGCTGTTAGTGACACCCTGCTGTTATGTTTTATGTGTAGTTGTCCCCCCAAAGCCTCATGGGGTCATGGGGCGGGGACTTCTAGAGTTTGAGACTTGATCCATGATCCCTGAGATTATAGGTTTTAGTACTGATGGGATTATGGGTGGAAGTACTTCTGGGATTATGGGTGTAGCCTAGGGTTGGAGCTAAGGCAGAGAGCCTGAATGTAATATAAAGAGAGACAGAGAGACAGACTGGAGCTCTAGCTGTTGCTGCTGCTCTGCTGCCGTGTTGGTTGGCTACCTCTGCCGCCATTTTGTTGCTGTTCCGCCGCCATGAACTGGATGCTCTCTGCTCTGTTCCTCTCAGCCTTGGGCCAGCCGAATATGGACTGCAACCTCCACAAACTGTGAGCTAAATAAACCTTTCCTTCCTTCATTTTGAGTGTTGGGTATTTGTTCCAGCAACGAGTAAAAAGTAACAAATACACCTGCAATCTGATAGCAACTTAGCTTTAATCATACAAAAACCTCCTCATATGCTTTGTCATTGTTTTTGCAGTTTATGTTTTCCATATTCTATTTATATTAACATATTTTGGTATATAAAGTAGCTTCTGTATTTTTTTAAGTGAAAAATAACAACATTGCATTGTTGCATTCTGCATTTTCTGTATATTTTTATCAGTCAGTTTTATTCTTTTATATGGTTTTATATTTTTTGTTTACCCTACTATCTTTTCATTTTAACTGAAGAACTATATATGTATTTTGGAAATTTCTTGTACATGATACGGCACTCTGCTGTTATTGTTTGTTTGTTTGTTTATTTATTTATTTAGTGCACGGTCTCACTGCGCAGCTCCATCTCATAGTGAACCTCCTGCTGCCTGCCTCCCAAGTGCTGGGATTACCAGCATTCACCACCATGCCTGGACTCCATCGCTGGCTCAGTGCTCCTAAGAGCTGGCACATGCGGAAGGCAGGGCCAGGAATTGAACCCTCGCCCCTGCGTTTCCCAAACAATCGCTTAGTCCACTGAGCTAAACCATTGGCGCTTATTATTTTTAAAGTTCTCCTTATGTCTGACTTCTGAAAACCTAAGTGTAATGAATCTTAGTGGGGGCTGTTTCTCTTTTTGGGCTTGTTGGGTTTGTGGATATTGACATGCCTCCAGAGGTGTGAAACCTCTAGGGACCACACTGAGTGAATGTGTGACTGTCATTTTTAATTATCATTCTGATTAATCGTATATTTATTTCACTAGCACCTTTTCTGGACATTTATCTTATGCTTCTGCTTCACAACTTTTTGTTTATTCCTTCTTTTTTATGTAGGCAAATTTTCTTCTAATTAACTTTCTTCTACTAATTTTACAATCAGTAAAGTCACTCAGTTAATACGTTCTCTTATTTATACCCTTAATCTTCTTTCAATCCCTGCTATTTAAAAAAAAAATCATTCCTCATACTGTCCAGTGATGTATATTCACACTTATTTCTGCTTCACCTCACTTAGAGTAGAATCACTCTAGTGGTTTTTGAGTTTAATTACTATATTTATCTTATATATTATTGACATTTAAAATATTTTCTAGCTCTTTGTTGTTATTCCTCATAAATTATCCCGATCCTGCTGAAGGAATTTATGATTGTTAGTTTTATTTATCACTCTCATTAATCATATATTTGTTGGATTGGCTCTTTTCCTTGATATCTGTCTTCCTCTTTTGTTGGACAACTGACTCTTTATACCTTTGTCCTCCTTTTCTTGTGTGTACTTTTAGGGAAGGGTCTACAGGGTGCTCAGGGTCTCACTACTAGACCAAACTCGTAGCGATCCACCTGTTCACAGCCTCGAAGAGCTGGGATTACAGGTGTGTTCCACCATGCCCAGGTTCAATCACTGTCTCATCTTGCCCTAGGGCAGGGGCCGGCAAGGCAGACCTGGGGATTGAACCGCCAACTCCTGGGCCTGGATGCAAGTGCTTTAATCCACAGAACTACGTGACCGGCCTCTTCACTTTCCTTCACTTTTGAGTTGGCGTCAGCATCTCTCTTGATATTCACAAAGTGCTCTTGTGAAAGACAGTTCTTGCTCATTGACCTGCTAGACACTAGGAAGCTCTCTAAAGTATTTGTGCTGAAGTCATGATACTGGTATCTGTGGTCCTCAAGTTTACTGAACATTTTATGAGAAAAAGGAGACAGTATTAGTTAGATGCCACTGAAAATCACAGAGCATTTTTCATATGCTTTTGCCATTAAAAATAAGATATAATTGGGATACTAGATTTCAAAATTACCTTTTGTAATTTGCTAGATTGTATACATGGGACTGAGTATGTGAGATCCTTTCTATAACCTTCCTGAGTAGTCCTTTTCCTTTAAACTCAGTATCCAGAAGAGTTTTGGAAAACAGAATTAACATTTTCCAATTCATTTATGACTAAAAAAAGAACAATTATTATGAAAGATGATTGGGGTAATAGAGTCCTAAATGAATATATTTCATTGATTATAAATTATTGGATGTGCTATATGCTCCTTCTCATGAAGGACAGATATCATGTTGATTATCTCACTAATTAAAGAAAATAGGACTTCCCTAGACAACAAAAGAAGATACACATAGGATTCCTATAGGACAACCTCCTTGCTTTCCTCCTGAGTGACTTCCTGCTGTGCACTGAAAACATCCAAAGGTCATATCTCTTATCCTCTGCAAATGTCTGATTTGTGCCCTGATTTTTGCATTTTAGCACTTTTCATTTACATATATATAATATATGATATATAATATACGATATATGATATATGATATATGATATATGATATAATGTATAATGTATAATGTATAATATATAATATATAATATATAATATATAACATGTAATATATATAATAATCTCTTTTGTTTTCTTTTGTAGCAATTAGTCCCCACACTATATTTATAAATTTCACGAAGTACAGACCTTTATAGACTTTCTTGATCCCTGGTACTTAAAAGAGTAATTAGGGTAAAATATGTAGATAAATAAATGCTTGTAGATTGAGTAAGTGAATCTAGCAGATAGCCTCAGATCATACTTCAGTTGTAAAAATCATCAAGAATGACTTAAAATAATACAAAATGTAAGGCACATTTAAAAATTTAATGGCTTTAAAAAGAGACAAAACTTGAGAATTGGGTTGAAAATGTAAATTTTCCCATTTAAGCAGATGAAATAGATTATTTTAAGAACATAATGCTTAATAGTGTCAAGAAAGAGAACATAAGATTTGTCAAGGAGAACTTATCAATGTCACATATGACTGTTTGATGTGGCTATAAATTAAAAAAAGTTCTGCATTAAAATGGATAAAACTGATTAACTTAGAAATGTGAATAAATGAGATTTAAGTAAATGGAGACTCGGGTTTATCACCTAGAATAAAAAGAATAAGCACTTCAGGGTGACATTTACTTTGTGGAAATGATGCAGAGACGAGGGTGTTCTAACTACAAAGGGGAGAAGTCATTAGATGCACGAGGTGCATCCAAGCGCAGACACGCCCACTCTCTCAGGGTGAGCAGAGAGATGCCCTGGAACTCTGTGTCTTGGCTTTCCCCTGTTCACGACAGTTTTCTAGGCTACAGTTTACGTCTATCCTCTGGTTCTCTTCTGCATATCAGTGAAGCTAGTTAAAGTCATCTCTGATGGTGGTGCTCTTCGGTGTGGTTATGCAGGATATTCTTAGCTAAACACAAGTAAAGGGAAGTCACTCCTATGGACTTCTGTAATGTCTATGGAAATATTCAAGAATTCCTTCTTCCTGGAAAATATCCTTAGAAACAAGAGGATAAATTAACTAGCAGGGGCAGCAGGTAGTGATACACATGAATAAAGCCTGCATGCAAATTAAACATGTTAGGACTCGCCAAAAGGCTCAGTGGATTAAAGCACCTCCAAACAGGCACAGGGGCTGAGGGTTCAATCCCTTGGCCTGCCATGCTGGCCCTATCCCTGTGGTAGGCTGAGAGGCAATTGAGACTGAGCGTGCCCGTAATCCCAGCTTTTGGGAGGCTGGTATCAGGCGGATCACTATGAGTCCTGTGTAGTAGTGAGACTCTGAACACCTTGTAGACTCTTCCCTCCCAAGAAAATAAAAAATAAATAAATAAACAAATAAATTAAACATATTTTGAGTCATGAGGTAAAATGTGTTTAAAAGCAAAATCTAAGCAGGAAGGTTACTATGAATGAGAATAACCAAACTATTGTCAAATAATTGCTACAGAGGGCAGTTTGGTATTCCAAATATGGACTATGGAAAGGTGCATGAGAATCAGAAGAACAGAAAGCATTTTCAATGGCAATGTCATAACTTACTGAGGGACCAATTGTTGGTCTGAGCAATGAAAGTCAGGACATTCAACTTGCCAAGGAGGTGCTTATAGCACAGAGCTGTGTCCCCACCCCCAAGATTGTGATGACAATAGATATATTCAAACTGGCTCCAAAGCCACAAGAAGAGAGGAGGTTTGCTGTATGGGGAGATTACTCCACAAGGCACAGTAGGAGAGTGCTGAGGGGCCCTGACCTAGAGAAGCGGTCAGAGCATAGCAGTGCAAATGAGTGCATACATAGCGATGTGCCCGTTGACGCAGGGCCGATGGGTAATCATCACTCCACAAAATTTCTCACGTTTCCCTCAGGATAAGCATGCATCTGGATACAACAGAATTCTGCATCAAGTTTCACCCATTTGTGTTACATTGTTTTCTCTTGTGTACCTGGAAGCATTTCAGAATAAGAGGACAAAAATGAAATATTGAATTTTGACTCATTTCAGAATTTCTTGATTTGTTTTGTTTAAAAAAGCAGTGTGCAAGGGCCAGCAAGATAGCTCAGTGGACAAAGCACCTGCTCAGGCAGGCACGTGGGTCAGGGCTCAATGCTTGCCCCACATGCTGGGCGGGCCCCACCCCCAGGCACGCTGAGCAGCCACAGAGCCCAGGCATGGTGGCACACGCCTGTAATCCCAGTACTGGGGTGGCTGAAAGCAGGAGGATTGCTGTGAGTCTGAGCTATACAGCGAGACCCTGTACCAAATACAGAAACAAACAAAAGTGAACAAAAGCAACATAGGATTCGTCCTGCGCATTCTACTTTTGCTCTACACTTAATCCTATTCACTGCATATATTGTTTCACCTGCAAACGTCGAGTTCTTGTCTGGCAGTAGCCTGCTCCGGATCACACGCATCGTCCGTGAATTTTCTTTGTGACATTTTCTACCCCCTCACTGTTTCCATTCATTTAAACAGAGCCATCTTTATCTTATCTTACACTATTTAAATTCACTTTGTCAGAAAAATATTTTTACTGCCATTTCCTGAGCTTTTCCTATTAACCAGAATCTGTGGTGGAACATGATTTTTATTAGTCCGTATATTTTCTAATTTAATCCATCTCTTTAAAAATTAAGATTCAATTTATTTTACCTAAAGTGCTCATTTTTATTTTAAAAACATTAAACAAATTTTCTCTTTTCCATTGACGTATATTATATAGATATATGGTGTAATAAATCAACACCCATGTACAATTTATAATGTTTCAATCATGATAAATAATATTGCCACACCAACATTTCTATTATTGCAGAATTACAGTTCCCTTTTCATAGTTCTTCATTAAAACAATAACAGAAGGCCAGCGAGATGGTTCAGCAGTCTAAATCGCCTGCTTAGGAAAGCTTAGGCACCTATGGGGACTGCAGTTCTATCCCTAGCACTACATGCTGTGCCAGCAACAACCCCAGGGTAGGCTGATCCAGCCATTAAAAAAATAATAATAGTAAAATAACAGATTGTTTGTTAGCTACTCTCATCTTATTTCAGTGTATTATCTTAATCGTGATAAATGCGCATATTTAATGCATTTAAAAATTTATTAAGGACTAACACTAAATATTTCAGTACTTATCACTAAGCAGGGTGGGTTAATGAAATGCACTTTTTTCTGCAATTTTCATTATCATAGGGGCACATATCAATAATAGTAATAATAATGTGAGGCAGACAGTGATTG
>PVJA010007811.1:55808-67003 GCA_004027025.1 Myocastor coypus
TATGCTGGAAATAAAAGCAAGGAATGGGATTTATCTATATTTCTTCTTTGAAAAAGAAAACACTGAATGCTTATAAATAAATTACATTTCTTTCATTTAGTGTTCCAAAGGTTATTGCCTTTATTAGTATATGAGCAAAGAGATGAATTCAATGTATTCATTTAGATAGGACTCATTAGTCACCCTCGCGGTGCAGGGAGCATATCACTGGTCATGCTAATTTATATAATTAACCTTATGTAATTGGTTTAAAGACCTTGCCTAACAGGGCAGCGTTTGAGTTCCTTGATGGAATAAATGAAGAAGGCTGCAACACAGAGCTGTTCCTTCGGAAGTTAGTGATTATCACAATCTTTATTCTCATTTTAAGTTTCTTATTTCCCCTTGACCAGTGTTAGAAGTTGTTTTTTGGAGGAAGTAAATCCTAATAGCTGTGTTCAGAATTTCTCAAGTAAATTTTATCCTGCCGCGTCTGGCATAGAACTCATGCTAGTCAAGAGCCAGCCATAAGTAAGGGCGGATCTTTATTTAGGATGAAAACTGGTTTATTTCAATCTTTTCAATTAAAGCCAAAATTTAATCAAGCTTTCTGGAAGAAATATATATATATATATATATATATATATATATATATATATATATCAGTACATTCAAGAGCCATCTGCCGTTATTGTGCTTCGCTGCACAATACATGCTGATGGATAGAAAAGGGCTGGTAGAGGCGTGCATCAGATCACAGGTCCTGCAGAAGCTGGCTCAGGGACACCCTGCTAGGTCAATCGGCCTAGCACCGCAAACAATGGTCTTCAAAATAAATCCAAGGCATGCAGTCACTGGAGATCAATTTCCAGCCTTCCACACTGGCCCCATCCCTGGGACGCACTGAGATTGCGCTTGAGACTGGAAATGGCGGTGTGTACCTGTGATCCAGTGCTTAGGAGGCTGAAAACGGGAGGAGCACTAGGAGTCTGACCTGACCCTACAGACCCTGTACTAAATATAAAATAAAAAAATTAAAAATAAAATAAATCCAATGCATTAAATAAGAGCCAACTAACGGGTAATTGATGATTTTATTTGCAGATGATCGCTATAGAATTGCCTCACAGGGGCTTCACACTCCTCATATACAGAATAGAACACATTTCCTCTTTCCAAACAAACAAACAAACAAATCATCATGTTAGATTCTTCTAGAAAAATTGCTGTGTGAAGGAAACTTTACTCTGAGAATTTTCGACTCTTAGACAAATCTCACCCCGGCTTCCCATCACTGCTTTCAAATTTTCACCAACTCCCCCTATGCACTGCTATTTTGTGGTGCTGTTCCCGGCTTGCTTCAGCCAGGCATGCTGACACTACTCTACTGTCCTGTTCGTGCCTTCATCTGTCTTGTCTTTTCTAGCTTTTGTGCCTCAATTTACCATCAGAAAATATCACTTGTATATGAAATTTTTGTCAAATTTTATGTAATTGCCTGTCTTGAACTTGACCATATTAAAGATCTGTATCCTTCAATTATTACACTATTCCTTGCAGCTGTTGTGTTATTTCTTCCTTAGACTTACTGAACAAACTTCTGGGGTCAAAAAAGGAGCTCTTGTCTTCTATGCTCCTACTCTTCAATATAGAATTGAACCTGCGTTTACAACTTCTCCTCTTTCACTTTCCAGCTAATCTTTCCACACAACGACACAATAAATTCTCTGACATTCATGAGCAGTAGTCTCAATTTCATTAATTTATCAAGGGTGTACTTTGAGGTTCCAATCTTTCTTCATGTTTTGGCATGACTTAGCACTATTGACAATTGGTTTATTCTGAATCAATTTTATGCATCTCCCTGGTTTTTCTCCTAATTTCTCGTTATAGGCAAAACGCCCTCCTTTCTGATCTGTATCATTAACTCTGCAATTTATATGTGGAAGGTGAATAGCTCCAGCAGAAGTGGCAAGAGGTAAAACAAAGCAAACCCACGAATGCCGTCAATGTATGGGAACCATAAAAATAATGAGTGGATGAATGTCTGCAACACTACACTGCCTGCAATGTGCCCTGACTCAGCAGGCTTTCAAGCCTGAGCCTGCACTGTAATCTCAGAGTCTAAGAGTCCTCGAGTGCCTTTTAATTATCATCTTCACCCTCTTGTAGCTTAAGCAGCAAACACAGCAACGGTTACATGGCAATATGTCTTGTGACTTTTTTCCATGATTTATCACAATCCCAGTGTCTTAGTTTTCTCATTGCTAGCTCAAAATCCCTGAAGGGCAAAGGTGAGGGAGGAGGGTCTTACCCAGCGCGCAGTTGGTAGAGGTTGCAGTGGATGATTGGCTGATTGCAAGGCGGGGCGGTGTCACAGAGAGGCATCACGGGAAGAACAGCTCATGGCAGGCCAAAGGCAGCAAAAGCAGTGAGGCAGCAGCCACACAACCCTCCCTCTTCCCCTTGTGTTCTACCCAGACTACTTGCTCAGAAGCCTGGTGGCACTCATGCCCAGCATGGGGTAACCTTAGTTCTACTCAGAGCTATGCCAGACCAATCGCTGGACTGGTGCAGTGAGTGAGCAGACACCTTCATCTGCAGCTTGACACATTTAATGACAGAATCACACACTCTGCAGCTAGCTACCTCCCAAGAGTTCCGCCGTGACCTGGTGATGCTTTACAGAGACATCTACAAACACACTGCAACTCTCAGAAAGGACACCGAGAGCAGACAAGCTCCTATGAAAAGGTTGGTTACGGTTTTGTAGTCCCAATTCTGATATAGAAACTTTTAGCTTCCTACGATGAGTTGCTTAGGATGAACAGAGCACACAGATAATACATCAAGACCGCAGAGCTGTCTGTCTTCATTTTAAGCCTGTGATTATGTCCGTTAAGTCTTGCTGTTTTCAAAACTATTTTCACTAAGATTGCATCTTAAAATATACATATATATATATATATATATATATATGCATATGTAGATATGCTATCTATGTACATAGTCATACATAAATTGTGGTGTGATGTAACATAGAGCAAGTCTGAAAATGACTTGCACAAAGTCCAACATTTAAGATATGGATGGGGCTGGAGAAGTAGCTCAGTGGTCTAAGTGTCTATCTGGCAAGCACGAAGACCCAAGTCTGATCCCCGGCACTGCGTGCCATGCTGGACCCAGAACTCTGGGTGTGGTGGTGCACACCTGTGCATCCCAGCGCTGGGAAGGCTGAGACAGGGGTCTGAGCTGCATAGCAAGACCCTGTAAGACATGAATTAATGCATTTTTAATTTTTGTTTATTCATTTTCTTGTGGCTGGCTCAGCCCATCCTGGGGGTAGGGCTGGCATGGCACGTGATACTACAGATTGAACAGTGGCCACTGAGCTTGCCTAAGCTACCACTGAACTATCTCACTGGCCCCAAATTCCTTTTCAAAGAAGACACTGATATATAATTTCTTACAGATTAAATTAATGGACTATTTTTCAGCTTTATCACTCATCATTATGAAGAAATACAATTATTTGTGGTATGTTACATAGAATAGATACATGTAATAGGATATTCTGCTGATTAACATAGGCGTCTGAATCTTAATACCAATTTAGTGCAGGTTGATTGCCTCGTACTTATGAGTATTTTTGAATATGAAAACATTGTTATGATTGCTACATTATATACAATGAGCAGCAATAAAATGAACAGAATTGAATGGTAGCAAGATGGGAATAAAGAGTAGGACCTGGAAATACACCGAACATTTGGCCCATAAAATCACTTTGTCAAAATTAGACTATTATCTATGATGAATAACTGAAAGGTGGATACAATAATACATAAAGAAGCCACCCTAGAGCCCGGCAGGATGGCTCAGTGGTCTAAAGCACCTGCTTAGGAAAGCTTAGGTGGCGGCAGGGACCGTAGTTCGATCCCGGCAACACATACTGTGCCAGCCCTGCCCTCAGGGCAGGCTGAGACGGACATAAAAATAAATAAATAAACAAACAAAAGTTCTCAAACAAGAAAAAAATAAAATAAAATAATAAAAAAAGAAAAAATGAAGCCACCCTAACAGTTAGGAATTAGTAATGAGTTTTTTTTTTTTTTTTTTTATTGTTCTGGCTTATTTCTTTGTTTTTGAGGTACCAAGGATTCAGTTCAGCCCCTTGTGCTTGCCAGGCAAGCGCTTTTTATAGTGAGCTATCTCCCCAGCCTCCATCAGTGAGGAGATTTTCAAAGTCAAAATTTGAGAGCCGGGCGCATTATTACTTTGTGTGGGAGACTTCATATAGGAAACAAGAGATAGCCAAATGGGTCGCCTGTCGTATCACTATCACATTTGATCCTAAGGCCTGATTACTATTTTAAGCTTTTGTTGGCTGCTAGTTATTCAATAATTAACAACATGAGAACGTGAAACCCTAGGGGGGGAATCGTTTCATGAAAAACGTGGTGATGTTACTCATTTAGGAAGGTCCTGTTTAAGTCAAATTATCTCAAGACAATTTAATGTGAAAAATTGTTCCCTATATATGCCTGAGTTAAACGCATCACTGAAAAATATAATTAGAGTATTGAAGTGTTGAGAAGGACATAGTTCTAGGATGTATCTGACATCCTTGGGACTGAACAAGGAAAGGAAAACCTTGCAAGGCAGAAATTCAGAACTCTGAGGAACAGGAGTCCTGGTCAGCTGCTACACAGATCTTTAAATTTGGAGGATGCTGGAGAACACTGAAACTGGATGGACGGAGTGGTTTTTATTTGATATAAATTCTACATCTGTGTGGAAAAGGATGGCTGTTAAAGGAACAGAAAGCAAACAAGAGCAAAGTTCATGCCTCATTTTCAGCTGTCTTGTCTGTTTAAAGTGTCCATTAATATTGGAGCCTAGAAAAGATGAAGATGGCAGGACAAAAAGATAGGGTGCGGAGCTTCACCTCCAGCCTTTTAGGGCCAATTACAAGAGACAGAACCTCATTAACCGTCATCGTAAGAGTCACAAGTGGTTACTGCCCTGAGCTTAGGGATTCATTTGTACATTGCAGTGCCATGAAGATTAATCACATTGATTACATGCCAAGGAAATTGATAGATGTTTCCTATATAACTAAGTAGAAGATATGTTCTCGGGAGAGCACACGTTACTGTTCAGTTGGTGGGTTTGATGCTGGGTCTTAAGTTACGATCTGGATTTATACTAGTTATTTTGCAATTATTCTTAGGGGCATCACCTTTAACTTCTGAAGTATTTAAATTTGGAAGGTAAATTGGGTGGTTATTGAGGACATGTAATCTTGTGCTTCACAAACAAAATATTCAAGAAATATTAGTGATGAAATGCAGAAAACATATATTGGCGCAGATAAAATAAATCATGTAAAGGAAAATTTTCTTACAAATTTACTCCTCCTCCTCTTTTTGGTACTAGAGACTGAGATCAACACCATGCAATTGCCAGGCAGGATGGTGTGCTGCTGAGCTATCTCGTGTCCGTGAGAAAATTTTGTAAAGGTTGGAACATTGGAGTTAGGCTAATGAAAGGTCACCATCACCCTGAGGCAAGGTAGGGCACCCCAGGTAGCAGGAGTAAACAGGTACTCAGGAGAAAATAAATTTTAATGAATCCCCTGATGATATTAGGAACTTAATGATACATATACTCACTCAATTAAAACATTTAATATTTGTTTGCATGTATCAAAACATTTCAATTAAGTTCCTTTAATATTGACAGTACTTAGTACTAAAGATATTTCAGATATTGCTTTATTGAGAAAAATCCAACAATGTAGTTAGTAGTCATTATCATCACTAATATTATTATAATGATTACATTTTGACACATGTAAAAGAGAAAAGTAAATATTACACATAAAAGATTAATTCTATATTAATAATATGCAACTTTTTAAGGTATGAAAGATAAACTTAAAAATGCTTACTTAAACATATTTTATAATCTTTCATAAATGATGTTTTTGCTCCTAAAATGATGTAATTACTATCTTCCCAATTCATAATTAAGTATCATTCGATAGGGACAGGCAAAATAACTCAACAGATTAAAGTGCCTGCAAGCAGGCTCAGGGGCCAGGGGTTCAATCCCTGGGACTGCCTTGCTGGCCCCATCCCCAGAACACGCTGTGAAGGCAATTGAGACTGGGTGTAGTGGCGCTTGCCTGTAAACCCAGCTCTTGGGAGGCTGTAGACAGGCAGATCACTATGAATCTGATCTAGTAGTGACACCCTGAACGCCCTGTAGACCATACCCTGAAATACAAAAAGAAAAAAAAAAAAAAAAAAGGTAAGTATCATTCGATAGAATTGTCAGGGATATTAATTAAGACATTTCATTCCAAGGGCTGGCAAGACAGTTTAGTGGACTAAGCATCTACTTAGACAAGCACAGGGCCTATGATTCAATCCCTGATCCTGAAAACTGCACTGGCTCCAGGGTGTGTTGAACAGGTGACCGAGTCTGGACGTGGTAGCATAGCACTAGGGAGGCTGAAAACAGGAGGATCACTAAAAATTTGATCTGTATAGTGATATCCTGTACCAAACACATAAAGTAGAAAACAAAGACGGAAAGGAAGGAAGGAAGGAAGGAAGGAAGAGAAAGAAAGAAAGGAAGAAAGAAAGAAAGAAAGACAGAAAGAAAGAAAGAAAAGATGTTTCATTCCTTAATCACTCAATCCATTTTGTTAAGTTGCACTATTTTTTTGGGCGGGTAAGATAGCTTAGAGGTCTGAAGTGCCTGCTTAGGCAAGCTTAGCTTAGTAGGAAGGGACTGCAGATCAATCCCCAGCACCACATGCTGTTCCAGCCCAGTATCCAGGGTGGGCTGAGCCAGCCACACACACACACACACACACACACACACACACACACACACACACACACACACATTATGAATAAATAAATAAATAAACTGTTTCTTAGCAAGCATTTCTTCATTTAGAGACAAAATAAGATTCATAGATATGTATAATAAATAGTAAAGGCCAATCATATCAGAGGCATAATACCACTTCCCTGCATCTTAGGGAACCAATCATCTGATATATATATATATATATATATATATATATATATATATATCTGTATATATATCTATATCTTAAAAATAGGCAAGTCAATAGATGTCAGTAGAAAACTTGTTACGGAATGAAAAGTGTTCAAGGACATCTTTTGTTCCACAGAGTTGGGACATTGCCCAACTTTCCCTGTTCACGGAAGCTTTTGCTTCCTTTACACCAGTATAAGTAAAATACAGTTGTTATTAGACACAGGAAATCTCCATCTGGGCATGATTTTAGGGAGAAAGACGCCTGGCGACCGACCAGCGCTGACCGCTGAACTGTCACATCTAATCATCTCTCGTGGAGATGGGGTCGCTGGGCGCGCGAGCACCTGGACAGCCTGGCTGGCTGTGTTCTGCGCTGCCGCAAGGCCTGCTTGCCCTTTCCGTGCCTTGGGCAGAGGATTCCCTTTCTCAGATACTGGAGAGCCGCATTTCACTGGCGTGAGGAGCTTGGCACAGGCGTCTGAAAACACAATAGCTGGAGAAATGAGCGTGTTGAAAACTGTTCTGTCACAGGAGAATGTGACCATGTGGAGCACGCTGTACGAGCTGAAAGGAGCTGTCCTCCCTGTCCTCCCTGTTCTCCCACCTTCCCTTGCTTTATATACTTTGTGATAGGTGAGACTAAACACATGAATAAAATTTAAAAGCTGTCAGCTGGGTTCATCATTTTTGTCTATCCAATAATTTTCCAGATTTATTTACTCAGAGGTTATTTTCACAGAATCACGCAGTCGAAAGTTGTATTTTATATTTTCTAGATAAAATGTATGCATGATAACATTAATTAAATGCAAGTCACTCAGAACAACTAAAATAGCAATTTTTTTCAGCATGATGAAAGACCTACTTTATTAAAAATGTCTGCTCAAATCTAATACAAGCAGATAAGAGCCTTCTTGACTAAATTAAACAAATATACTGAAGAAATATGATCATAAGAGAATTTATAAAACCACACAATCAATAATTTTAGTTTACTCTAAAATTACTTGGCATTAACTCTTACATGCTCACTGGCATAAAAATCTATTCAGTTAAAAAGAATAGCATTGGATATTGTAAAATCAATATGTTAAATATGCAATTGCTGCTTCAAGATATTTTAACTAATGCTTTGCAGATTACTTAACATGTAGGATACGATCCAGTATTTATTTTGTAGTAGTACTATGGATCCAGTGCAGGGCTTGGTACTTACTAAGGAAGCACACTACCCCTGAAGTAGCTCCTGTTATGAGAAAATACGCTGAAACTGCGATTTCTTTTTTGACTCTGATGCTAAATTTGCACACAAAATCATTTTACTCAGATGTCCTTTTGCTGACTGCCTTTGCAGGCGTCAGTGGACTATAGCTCTGATGCTGAATCTGGGGCAGATGGCAGCCCAGTGATCGTTCTCAGGGCTGCGCATACTTAGGACATCACCCTACTGTCCTCTCTTCAAGAGAGTATGTAGTGATTCAGACAAATAATAATGAGGTAATTATTTATTCATTTTTGTTGTTATGTTCTTATATTATGGCCCACTTAGCCTCTCCTGGGAGTAGGGCTGGTGCAGTAGGTGCTGCCGGGGGTTGAACCAAAGCCCCAGCAGTTGTCTAAGCTTGCCTAAGCAGGCACATTAGAACACTGAGCCATCTCACTGGCCCCTATATTGAGGTAATTATGATAATAGTACCATATGGGAATTTGTTACTATCATGATTAGGAATATTAATTTTTGTTTGTTTGTTTGTTTGTTTGGAGAAAGATTTTCACTGTGTAGTTCAGGCTGGGCTTGATCTCACAGTGTCTCTTAGGCATCTCTCAGGTATCTCTCAGGCAAATGATACTTCTCTTACATCAACCTCCAGACTGCAGGGATTGAAGATCTACAATTCAGTCTTGTTCTTGACATGTCTATGTTAGAAATATAGGCAATTGCCCCAAACACTGTGGTGAGTATAAAATAATTTGTTTGGGTTTAGTAATGTAGTAGGCAGTGGTGGTCCCAAACCTGTTACCCAAATTTTAAATTTTGTGTCCAGTTCTGCATATGAACTTCTGATTGAATAAGGAGATATAATGCAATAAAGAATGCACACAACCTAGCTGAATTTATTCAACATCAACACTGTGAAATTTGGAGAAACAATAGCTAAAAGGTTAAATATGTTTATTCTTGATCATTTGGCCAAGAATATATCAGTATTCCAAGCACTACATCGTTCATAGATACTGATCAACTATTTTAAGTGGACGTGTGCTGACAGAGCAATGCCCTCCTTCTATTCTGCCTTTTCAGTTTTTCACTATGTGGAAATATTGCTCCACTGCTATATCCTTAAAAAGCATTCTCTATGTGGCTTGTTTTAATGGCTTTCTTATAATGGAAATATATGTTCTACTTCTGTATCAAGGAACTTGGTGGTGTGCCACCGTGAAGCCTGTAACATTTTGAGCAACTTTAGTCGGTGTGATATCATTTCAGGCAGCTACATCATTTGTCTCTCCAAAAGTTGATTGCTTTCTTTCAGAAGCACATTGCAAGGTGGCTTGTGTAGGACCATAAACCACACCACACCACAAAACTATACTTGGTTTGAAGGGCACCATCGCAAAATAAAATGCTACTCTCAAAGTATTGGATGAAAGCTACCAAGGAAAAACAGTTATAACAGCAACAAAAATTTCTCATGAGCTAAGTGAAAGCCTGGTATTTCTCTTGGTGATATTCCATAGGAATCTACCTTTGACTCATTTTGATTATACTTGCTATTGATTCTTTCCCTCACCTAATAATGATTATATACATTTGTAGTATTTTTTTCCAAATGGAAACTGAGGCTGTAAGAAATAAGGACAATACCTTCGATCAATGTATTTTTATTAAGTACAGTTCTTTCATGTGTGCCTTTGTAATAGACCAATATATTGACAGAATGCCTCTAGTATTATAATAGTGTAACAAGCATTTCACCCAAAATGTAACACAGAGCAGAAAAAAAAAAAAAAAAAAAAGGAATTTGAAATCCAGGAAACATTTTATTTTTTAAAAAAATCCATTTGCCATATTTGGTTCTATAATCGTCTTAATACTCATTTGACATGATTTATATTAATGTAAACTAAAATTAACATAACCTGTACATATTTTCAAATGTATTAAGTTGTATAAGGACACAGTAAATGCAGTATTCTTTATCTTTTGTCTGGGAGAAAAACAGAAAACAATGTAAATGACTTTTTATTTTCTTTAAATTGTGCTTTACTTTTTTTCTTGCTACTAGGATAAAATACCCAGAATCAGAGATGGTAAGGGAAAGGTGTATTTTGCCCTCAGTTTGTGGAGGTTTTGATGTATACTCAGCTGGCTTGTAGGCAGAGTGACACAAGGCAGAGAGCCTCATCGTGGTGGAAGATAACAAATGTACCAAGAGATCTAAAAGGGGCAGGAAGCCTCTTCCAGTCTCTTGCTTTATATCCAGGGTATCACAATTAGGATAATGGCAATTTAGTCAGTAGTCTGATCCACTTCTCATCCACTCTAGATTCAGCTGCCACCAGAAAGTTTGGTGCCATGACTTATGAGGCTTTTATAGGAGGCGCACCTCCAGGCACAAACCACACACCACATTGGTACACAATATGTGTATGTATAGTACATTAAAATATCCTAAGCAGTGTATAAGTATGAAAATAAGGTAGAATTAAAACCACTTATCAAATACTCTGAAAGGGTGGGATGATAGTTTTTGGAATATTTATAGATTGGAGTGCAGTTCAAAGACCTAGTCTGTCTGTAGTGACAACATACAGTGTGTGTCTCTGTCAGTTTGTACTATGAGGAAGCGCCACACTCCGTGGTGTGTTATACAGCCAAAGCCCACTCTTCACAATTTTATAAGATAGAAATCCAAAAAGAGTGCCAGCGTGGTAGGGTTCTCGGGCTGGTCCTCTTCCAGGTTGGAGCTAGCCAATTTCTTGCTGGGCTATCACGTAGTGGTAAAGAAGTCACCTACCTCTCTGTTGTCTTTTTTATTTTATGTGTATTTTACACTTGTTTTTAAAGTAAAACATAACATGGATAGTGGAATCTCCTGCTATACCTTTTGCCAATTCACTTTCTTTTTTGGAAC
>PVJA010007812.1:0-58277 GCA_004027025.1 Myocastor coypus
TGAGTTGCTCTATACGTTTCTGCACTTGTCTATTTACCTCAGAACTTATCAATTTAGAGATTTTGTCTCCATGATTCCCATTTTCTTGTATGGTAGTGTCTCCTGTATATATTACAGGTGGGTCTGGGGCCTGAGATTTCATATTTCCCCTTGTCTGTATCATTCTGTATAGCAGTGACCTTTGGTGCAGGACTGCGTGCTCACGGGTTAGTCGTTCAGTCTGGGCTGCTGGGTCAGTTGAGCTTCTTTTAGCCCTGGGGAGGGAGGTTTCACTCACCTATGGGTCCTCGCTGCTGCATAGGCTACGCTTGCATTGGGCTGGAGGTCTTAGTCACATGTTGGGCCTAGCTGCTGGATCAGCTGTTCTCACAGTGGGCTGGAGGAGGTCTGACATGGTGGGCCTAATGCTGGATAGGCTGCCCTTACAGTGGGCCAGAGAAAGTCATAGGCAGGGTGCAAGAGGTCTCAGGTGGGCCGGAGGAAGTCTCAGGTGGGCCGGAGTCCTCAGGCAGGCAGGCTGGAGTCCTCTGGCGGGTGGACTGGAGTGTTCAGTTGAGCGAGCCAGAGTCCTCAGGTGAGCAGGCAATCATACTCTTCAGTGAATTAAATAGGCAAATTAAATAGGCCTCTTCAGTGTGGAAAACTAAAAGTATGAATAAGAACCAAAACATTTAATAGATATGAGGAAATGTGAAGAAAATGTTCAAATGAGAAGGGGAACTAGAGAAGGGAGAAGGGTAAAAGAAAGAAGGGACAAGAGAAAATAAAAGAAAGAAAATGGAAACAAACTTTTGTAAATAGGGAGGGGAAGAGAGACTAAGGGGAGGGGAGGGGAGTGTGAGAAAAAAGAAGCGAGATAAATCATGTACAGGAAAAATTCCCTACAACGAATGTCATCTTATGTATATCTAAAATGTGCCAATAAAATATTTTAGATGCAAAATTGAGACACACACACACACAGAGAGAGAGAGAGAGAGAGAGAGAGAGAGAGAGAGAGAGAGAGAGAGAGAAGCCCAACATTCATTACAAAAGGATGGAAAGATAGCAGCAGTAGTCTTCAGGAAACAGACAATTCAAGAACAACAATAAAAGTTTAAAATTCTAATTCATAGTACAGAGATATTAGACAACATAATGCATTGGTAAAATAAGATAAGTGGATGAATGTGTGTGTTTGTGTGTCTCTGTATATGGAATATTCATTGAAGGGATGAACAATAAAGTGAAGAAAATTACAAAGGTTAATTATTTTAGATAAAGAAAATATAATGGAAATGCTACAGAGAAAGAACATTGATTTTTAGAGTCCAACTTCAACTAACAAGAATTTCAGAATGAGAAAAAATATCTGAGAAATTCCTGGGTTTTCTTGGTGCTTATGGGGATGTAATTAAACTGAAACTATCTATTGAATAGCCACAACACTGAAGAGATGGACATACACATGAGATTCCCTTTGTAAAGTTACATAAACCTGAGGATAGGGAGAAGATCCAAAAATTTTGTTGGGGGAAAACCTGAACTACAAAAGAATGAGAGAGAGAAAAAATTAACTTAGAATTCTGCATCCATTCCAATTTCTATTTAAAAAAGTGACAATGGATGTTCTTAGGACAGAAAAATTGCCTCCCACATCTTCAAACTTTGGAGCAAATTGGGAACAGGACAAAGGCGGTGATTCAAGAAAAAATAACTTGTGATATAAAGAAAACATCAGCTATATGAGGAGAGTAAAAAAGGCATATTATATAGACAATGTAGAAAAAATTACTAGGTTGGAACAGAAAAGAAATTTCTTACAGAGATATTTTGATAAATAATGGATTTCAAAGATTTTATACCAATGTTTTGAGAATGTGAAAAAATTATAGGGGTCAAACATCACAGAAAACTCACAGGAAAAAGCAAATATTAGCTGGGTGTGGTGGTGCACACCTGTAATCCTAGCACTTGGGAAGCTGAGGCAGGAGGATCAGTGTGAGTTCCAGACCAGCCTGGGCCAAAAAAGTGAGCTCAAGACCAGCTTGAACTGCACAGTGAGACCCTGTCTCAAAAGGAAAAAAAAAAGAGAGAGATAAAGAAAGAAAGAAAGAAAGAAAGAAAGAAAGAAAGAAAGAAAGAAAGAAAGAAAGAAGCCGGGCATGGTGGCTCATGCCTGTAATCCCAGCACTCGGGAGGCTGAAGCAGGAGGACTGGTGCGAGTTTGAGACCAGACAGAGCTACAAAAGTGAGCTCAAGGCCAGCCACAACTGCATAATGAGACCCTGTCTCAAAAAGACAACAAAAAAAAAAAAGAAAGAAAAAGAAAGAAAGAAAGAAAGAAGCACAAATAATAAACTCTAGGAAAAATGGAAGACTGTACAAGAGGAAATAACTATTCTACACTAAAACTTACTTTGCCACCACAATTTTTAAATGCTATTGATTTTCAAGTTTTTATTTCATTTATCAAGAAGCATAGAAAAAATTTTTTGAATTAAATATGTAGAATCTAAGGTCATCAATTTTGTTAAGGGAAATACAGAAAGTACTCTTTGTTTTTGTTGTTGTGTTGCATTATTTTGTTTTGTTTATATTTAGTACAGGGTCTACAGGGTCTGACTATAGACTGGACTCATAGTGATCCTCCTATTTTCAGCCTCCCAAGAGCTAGAATTATAGATGTGTGCTACCATGCACAGTCTCAATCACCAGGATTGAACCCCAGTCCCTGCTTCTGCCTAAACAGGTGTGTTAGTCTGTTGAGCTATCTGGCTGACCCAGAAAGTACTCTTTCGATGGTTTCAAATGGGAGGAGAGTCAAAACATGAAGCCAGTTATATCCTTTGGTTGATGGATAATAAAATACATGAAAACATGTGCTAATTCAGATTAAAAAGGCACACCATGTAAGAAGTGAAAATGATGGCATAATTCTACTAGGAAAAGGTATGGAAAGTAGAACAAGAAAGCTATGGCTCTATTTCCCGGCACATGGTATATCACTGAAAATAGTACGGTCCTGATTATTTGAAGAAAAATTATTTAAAGTGATTTCTATGAGGGGTTCTAACAAAGATGAAGAGAAAGCTGGGGCAAGAGACTTTGAGTTCTCATTGTAATTCTTTCTATACTATTTTAAAAGCCATGTATTGTACATGCCTTACTTTGATAAAATTAAGATATGGAAGAAATGTAAGCATTATAGAAGGAGAGAACTACTTTCAGAGAAGAGTTCGTGACCTGGTTAAAAAGTTTGTCTGCTCTCACTTGAAGTTGCTTCTGCCACTACTCTTGCTTGGGCAGGCCTCTCAGGCGTGAGATATTCTCAATACCTCCAAGAAAGCACTTGGATGAAGGGGGGAAGACTGTTTTCAAATTTATCTGTGGAGTAACAAAAACAGATAAAACAAAAGCTTTACTTCTATAGTAAGTGTAATAGATAACTCAAAAATCTCATGACGTGGTGTTGTAGAGTCAGCCAGGAGAGCTTAACTGTTATGGTTTGTGTATTTTGAGTGTCAAGTGTTTCTCCCAGCAACCAGAGAAGCATAACTAAGACAGAATTTGGTACCAAGAGTGAGGTCGTTGCTGTGGCCAAATCTGACCATGTGGATTACAAGGTTTTGGAAACAGCTTATGGGAAGAGATAGGAAAGGTTCAGAGATATTACCTACTTGTGAAGAGCTAGAACAGCTTCAGCTTTTCTATAGGGGAGATTCTCGTCAGAGCTCAGGAGCCCAGAAGGCTGATGGAAAGGCAGCCTGTAAAGACCAGCCTGGTGAGGTTTTGCTGGGAAGGACTGCATTGGTTGCTGGACTCAGGATCATTTGTGTTTTGACTAGGCAGAAAAGTTGTCTGCATTTTGCACATGTCCCGAGACTTTACCTGAAAGTGAGTTTAAGCATGGAAGACTGATTAATCTTTCAAAAGATATTTCAAAGTACCCAAATATTGGGGCAGTGGCCCAATTTTCAGGCAGATTTATGTTGAGAATCAAGAGCAAACAGCCCAGAAGAATGGTTTAAAATGTGAGCTTGGCCAGAAAGGAACTACCAATAAAGCTGTGGATTGCAAAGATAGAGCTAAGAGGATCTCCATTGCTGAGAAGAAACAAGAGAATAAAAAAGATGGCCTGAGGGCATCACTGAAGGCAGAAGGTCTCCACCCTTTGCAGCCTCAGAATTACAAAGATCAGGGACTTTGCGCTGAGGGCAAAGCTGTTGAGCTCCTTTTGCCAGAATGGTGGCAGTGGCTTCAGCAACTTCCAGAATGGTGATGGCATGGAGAATTTATTCTTTGGAATCAGTGTCAGAGTGCTCAGCGATCCATGCACTCAAGCCCCACACTGAAGAGAAAAAAAGCCTGACTGCTCCTCCAGATGGCAGTAGACCCTGGCATCTGCCATGTGGTGGCAGTTTTAGGTGCATTGAAAATGCAGGAGTTATGAAGTTAAGCAGGCTTCCACTTCAATTTCACAAGGTCTGGGAGGCCAGGCAGTGCGCCCCTGAGAGAGCAGTGTGTAAAGCTGTGAGCGAAAAGCTTATTCCATGGAAATTCCTGAAATTTAGAAAAGCCAGGAACATGGATCATCTAAGGGAAACTGCAAAGGGGGAGCAAAGCCAGTCTGAAAGAGAAGCCATGAGAGCTATAACTACCCAGAGTGCTCTAGGGTTTGCTTTGGATGTTCCACAAGTACTTGCAGGATTTAATGTTGGCCCTTCTGGATTTTGGACTTGTGTTGGTCCCCATGTTCGGTATCCTGCTGTGTATAACTTTTGGAATGGTAACATATGTCTTGTGCCTTTGAATGTTGGATGTGTTTAACTTTTCATTTGTACAGGGACTCACAGCTCAGTATTTGCCTTAAATCTTTGAAGAGACTTGAGGCTTAGACTTTTCAGCAATGCTGAAACTGTTGGGACTTTGGTAACTCTTAGAGATGGGCTAAAATGACTTTTACATAAAGGGATGTGCATGAGACTTTGTGGATCCAGGGGCAGAATGTTATGGTCTGTGTCTAGGTGTCCCCCTAAAGCCTCACGCAACCATAGGGCAGCTTCCAGAATTTGTGATTGATTATTGTGGGTGTGGGTGCTGCAACTCTCCTGGGGCAGGTGATTTGCATTTCAATGTAAGCAAGGAGAAGTTAGAAGCTTGAGCTGCTGCTGCTCTTCCTTTGCTCTCTTGCTCTTTGCTGCCACCTTGAAAGTTTGCTCTCTGCCATGTGCTGCTCTGCCTTGGAGCCAGCAGAGTACATACTGAAACCTCCAGTAGCTGTGAGCCAAATAAACCTTTCCTTCCCTCATTTTGAATGTTGGGTATTTGTCCCAACAGTGAGAGAACAATAACTAAGATACTAACCAATCATATGCTGACCTTCAATTTTCAAAGCAAAGTCGCTTCTGCCTCAGAGGGCATTTAATATTTAAGTCTGTCCTGTAACCTATTTCCATATACTGATAACTGGCATTTATTACATACTTATACATTGGTATTTTGTCATGTTTATCGCATTTTATTTTACTTTAGAACATGGAATAATTAATATTATTAATTATCAATAACATAATTAATAAAAAGCTGCCTCAGTCCCACAGATCCAAATAATCCAGCAGACTCTGGATGCCTTGCATATTCATTCCTTTAGTCGTTAATTTTCTCAGCCACATGGAAGGTACAGCAATAAGGTGAGGACATACCAACATTCCAAGGACGTCCACCAAAAGACAGGCAGACTGTGGCATTCTGATTGGCATCGGATCCTCTGCCAGCTGTGAATGAGAGTGGTGGGAGAATTAGAACATGGTGTCTGGGGTCTGAAGGTGTCTGTTTAGTCACTTGTAACCTGTGAACATTTAACAATTAAATGATTGTGTGTCAGAATAGCAGAATGAGACAAAAATTCTGTCAATGAATGCAAGAAGATCTTAAGGAGCTTATTGAAATGAGGAAGAAAAAAAAAAAAGATAAAGTTTCAGAATGGATATTCAGCTTTTATTCTGTGATGAGGAGAAAAGTACTGGAGCTTTAATTGCAAGCATGATTTCCTACAGCCTTCCATGTTCTCCTTGGAGACTTCCTGGGCCAGGCATTGACTACCCTTGTGCCCACTGGGACAGACAAGGGCTTGATAAAAGTGGTAGGTCTGCTGCAGCGTGTAATCACTTAATACCTTGTTCCAATTGAAATCATACCCCAACGCTATTCAGCTGGTAGAGCACCTACACTTGATCTGGTCACGGCTTGTGCAGTCACCGATATTTCCAAGGGAAGTCTTGTGATTATCAAAATGGAAATTAATTTCATAGAGTTGGGGCTGAACTGAAAAAAAAATAATGCTCATGTTTCTAATCTGCTGTAGATAGCTCCTGAAAATGCTGGTAAGAGCAAATAAGCTGAGCGGCAACCTGAAATAGTGAGCAGCCATGAGGACCACGCCCTGGTGGTAGACTTGTTAAGAAGTGGGAATGTGAGGAAGGATTCTTTTATGCTACAGAAAAGGACAACTTCAAGGGCACTATCGGCATAGTTTCTATAAAGTTCTTCACTTTTACAATTGCTGAGATAAACTATCTGTCTCCCAGAGAAAATTGTAAGATTATCAAAGGTATGAATTCACCAACTTCAGTCGCTGGAAGAAACAATTTAAACTCTTTTGGGGGCATAAAATTCTTGTAGACAATGCCAGTCTTGAGACCTCCACTTCCTATAATTGAAAGTGTTGCTGAGAAGAAGTTGGCGTAGCATTTGGTGTCCTTAAATTACATTAAGAATCAATCTTTTCATCCATCTAAACAAAGACTACACTGAAATTCAAAAGAAGATCACAAACAAGTGACGCCAGCAGCACCGGGCTGTGGCCGGTTATGTATGGGCTTATAACGCATGCTTGAAAAACCATGAAACGGCCCCAGGCCTGTGGCACCTCCCGGTAGGTAGGCAGAACTTCCTGTACTTTTAGGTCCAGATGGACCCAGAGATACAAGATATCTTTCTCTGGGCCACTAGATTTTCAGAGGAAGACTCTGGATCCTAATCTCTTTCTAATGTTGTGTGTAAAACACAACCATGTTCATATCCAAAATGTAAATGCAATAATTGCTGTGGCTGTTGTTGTGCTCTTTCTTGTTAGTGTTTCCACAGTAGAAAAATGATTCTTAAACTTGTTTGAGTCATGAATCTCATCAGGAATCTAGTGGACATAAGAGTAGATATATGCATAAATGTATAATATAAAATTCTTCCCAGGCCAGTGAGATACCTCAGCAGTCTAAAGAGCTTGCTTAGGCAAGTGCAGGGACCACAGTTTGATCCCTGGTACCACATGCAGTGCCAGCTCTGCTCCCGGAGCTGGGCCACAAAATAAAATGAAGGAAAGAAAGGAAAGAAGGAAGGAAGGAAGGAAGGCAGGCAGGAAGGAAGGAGAGAAGAAATTACAGTTCTCCCTTTTCTTTTTTGTGGTAGTACTGGGTACAAGTGCCTTACCACTGAGTCACATCTATAGTTGTCTTGAAAAATTTTGTTTTGAGACAGAATCTCACTAAACTGTCAAGCTGGCCTTAAACGTGAAATTCTCCTGCCTTAGTCTCCTAATTACCTGGGTTGATGGGTATGTGCCATCTTGCTGTGCTACAGTTCTTTTTAATCCTTATTATCTATACTCATGGATCGCAAACTGTTAAAGGTGATGGATCCGGCTGGCACGTCCTTGTGGACAGTCACGACACTGGATATTACTGGTGCTCATAGTATAAGCTATTCCAAAAAAATTTTATTTTGTATTGTTATTTTAGCATGATTGGAAAATATGTTGAAGTAAAACTTTTGAAAAATGTGATGTCTGAACACTATGTAGTTCAGATTCTTAAACTAACCATGGTGACAACTATAAAGCATAAATGCACAAATTCAAAGCTTTGGCCAGTTAGTAGTAGAAAAAAGCATATATTGCGTTACACATATACATAGATATGAGTACTAAATTTTGGTATTTCTCAACGACAAATACACTTAGAAGATTAGTTTAGCTCATAAATGGGCATATTGTTTTTCAGTGATAGCTATTCTGATTTGTATCTCAACATACTATGACATTACAATGTGAAAAGAGAAATTAGAATTCAGAAACTTTCCTGTGTGTAGTTGTCAAGTCAGGAGAACCTCACTGTCATATACTTCTGTCTGTATACTTTAGATGTCACCTTTTCCCATCTCCTTTGTGCAAAAGTACAGCACATTAACTTTTTCAAAGAATTTTGCAAGCGCTTAGTTTTCATGAGGTCTTCACTTGGAGAAGAAATCTCAGTGTGACTTTTCAGGGAGAACCGTTTGGAAATGGAAGCATTTTGAGGAGGATACTTGTATTGACTGCTTCCAGTCAAATGTTTCCAGTTCCTAAATCAAACAGAACACGTAGGTAGGCAGCAGGGCAGAAGTGGAAGATTTCAACATTGCATCTTAACTTGTAGGCCTGCAGTGGCCTAGCTTCTGCCCTGGGGCCTGTGTAGCTCTATCCGTAGTGCTCTCTCTCTCTAAGACACCCAGCCAGATGCCAGCCCCCAGGATATCCTGCTGGCCCCGTGTCTCCTCTTGAACCTCCCTTATTTTAGCAGCAGGGCCAGGCCTCAGACAAGCATGTCTGGTTCCAGTAGTCTGCTGCCCCCTCAGAAGCTCAGGAGCACCAGGAGGGAATACGGCTTTGACCTTCAACATTGCTCAGAAGGTCACAGGTGCTGCCAAGTGCAGACTTTCTGCAGGGGATGCCAGCTTCCTAGAGACACCTGAAGTCCCCACTGGAGCCAGGAGGCTTCTGGGAGTGTCAGAGCTCTGGCCAGGCATCAGGTTCCAAGCTGACCTCACTCCTGAGCACCCGGAATCCTGGGGCCAAAGGGATCAGGCTCAGGCCGCCAGCCGGGCCTTAGTCTCTTGCTCTCTGCTCCTGCTAATTCAGCCCGTGTGGCCCTGCCTGGGCTCCCCGAGGCTCTCCCGGTGGGCAGTTCAAGCTCCTGTGAAGTCGCCAGGTCACCTTGTGGCTCACGGGGGGCCGAGTGAGTGGGCGACAGATGGCAGCGGGAGTTCTGCCAGAGGGTGTCACCCCGAGTCTGTTTTGGGTCTTACTTTACTTGTTTTTTTTTTTAACCTTTTTTGCTCAGTTGGGAAGCAAACCCCGCCTAAGTACCCCTTCCTCACCGAGCAACCTCTGGGCTTTTTCCGACCCCCCAACGTGAGGGCGAACTCGTCCATTCTGTCAGCGGCGGCCCTCTGCTGTGGGCACCACGGGTGGGGCTCTGCCCCTGCCCCAAATACCCGCTGGGAGAGGGCCACCGGGAGAGAGGAGGCGGCCCCAGCTCCACCCGAACCTCCCACTGGGCTCAGGCGCTCCCGTCCCCAGGGCCTATCCTGGGAGCTTCACCCTTCACGTCTGTTAGGAATTCCCCAAGGGCAAACAGCATGGAGGAGGCCAGGGGAGGGGAAGAGACGAGGAGGCGCTGGCGTTATATGTTTAATACAATAAATATAAAGGACCGATCCATATGTAATTTTAGATTTTCTTCCGAATCTGCGTTCCGCGGGTGTGGAAGCCCTATCTTTAGCGCCCGCTTCTCTCCTATGGTTTCCAATTGGGTGGCACATCTTCCTGGAAACGAAGGGCGCGTGACAAGCAGGCTTCCTTCTCCACGGATTTAGATAACGTCTCAGGATGGGTATCTTTTCTGATCAGGAAAATCTCAAAAACTACTCAACTGCCTGCCATTGTCTTAGGGTGTTTGTGCAGCCGGAAAGAAACGTCCTGACAATCACACAGCGGCGTTTTTAGGGAACGCAGTGCTCCTAAGACAGCACCAACGTTTCTGGCCAGATCTGGGCTACCAGGGCACAGGAATTAAACATGCTTTTTGTTTTGTTTTCAAACTCAGTGAGCCCTCCTGTCCCCTCTCAGATGTCATCTGTAAAAATGTTGGGGAATCCCTTGAAAGCTTGTAAGCTACCCTTCCCCCCCTTCCTCTTACCCTAGATGTGGGAGACCCTGGGCGCCCGAGTCAGACTCGTACTTTCCAGCGACTCCCCAAAGTCACCCTTGGGCCAGGTTGCTGGAACCGCAGAGAGGCAGCCCCAACTAGGAAAAAAAGCTGTTATTTTAGGCCGGAAACAGGCAAGAATGACTTCCTTTTGGCCTTGAGTTTTAGAGACATTAGATCTTTCTTTCTTTCTTTGTTTCTTTCTTTTTCTTTTTTGTCTTTTTGAGACAGGGTCTCGCTATGCAGTTGAGGCTGGCCTTGAGCTCACTTTTGTAGCCCAGGCTGGTCTCGAACTCACACCAATCCTCCTGCCTCAGCTTCCCAAGTGTTGGGATTACAGGCGTGCGCCACCACGCCCGGCTGAGACATTAGATTTTTCTTGCAGCTCTTTACTAAAAAGAGAACCCCAGGATGTAAGGAGGAAGCCCTTCTGGCCACTTTACGTGTGTGTGTGTGTGTGTGTGTGTGCGTGTGTGTGCGCGCGCAAGCGCAAGCGCGCACTTGCGCGCTTCCTGGGCGCAGACGCAGTGCCTGGGGAGAAGGTGTGGCGGGGCTCTGGCAGGTGAGGAGAGCGTCACCTGCACCCTTCCCCTGCGGTGCACAACTTCTCTCATAACTTCATGCGTCAGAATGAAGGACCCCTCAATTTTGTGGAAAACCGATGCTTGAGATGCACGAAAGGCCCAGTGTTCCACGGTGACAGCGGCCCTCAGAATGACTTTATAAAGCCCACAGAGAAAGACGTGGGCTGTAGGAAATTTTCAGAGGGTAGCACTCCACACGGGTCCCTGCAGTAGGCATGTGGCCCACGCCCGGCCTAGGTCGGGAGGCCAAATCCTGAGAAAGCCTTGGGAGTCCTGGACAGCTTCTCTGCCCTATGGCTGTGTCCCTGATGGCCCCTGGTCGCGGGATAGGGAGACTTCACCCACGGGGAGACCAGCACCTTGGGGAGGGGGCAGAAAAATCCCCGGGGGTGGTGCTTTTCTTGTCCATAGTTTGGAAACGGGGGTGGGTGGAATCACCACAGCTTTTCCTTTAAAAGAAGAAAGAAAGAAAACGAATGCGGGCGAACGAAATTGACACGGGAATAGAACTAGGCAAAGCCCAGTGTCCCGGGCACATTTTGGACCCTGGAAAGGCGCTCCGTGCCTACTCTTTTGAGAAAGGGAAGGAAAAGGAGGGGAAAGGGAGGAGAAGGGGAGAGGGCAGCGCAGGAGAGAAAGAAAAAGTAGAGGATATTTGGCAAGTTAAGAGATTAAATATTTGAACAGGTCTGTAAATACAGGGTCCGCCCTTGTGATTTGGGGTGGAGAACCCCGCCTTCTGCGGGCTTCTGCCCTGCTGGAGCGGAGGGCACCTGCTTCCCTGGGCAGCTCCCAGGCTCACAAAACAAGACAAAAACCGGGCTGTCCTCTTCCACCTCCGGAGGAAGGCAGCTCTCCCCTATGTAGTCTGTTTTAAAACAAAACAAAACAAAACAACTGCAAAGCAAAGGCGAAAAGAACATAAAGGAAGCGCGAGAAGAGCCGAAAGATTTTCTTTTTTCGTGGGTAGATGTTTCAAGAGCATGTGGCCCAGCGCGTCATCAGCTGGAGTGACTGCCAAGTATTGTTCCGGCTGCGGACCTAGCCGGCGCTCTGTCGCTTGTCGCACGACGGAGCCCAGCTCCCGCCCGCCCAATGCTCGTGTGCGCGCGTGGGCGCCTCCGAGGGCCCTCGCCGGCGTCCGGGGGGCTGGGCCACAGGCTCGTGTCGCCCGAGCTGCGTGGGCGGGGGCCGCGGGTGGGTGTGTCCGCCGCGCGTGCGTGCGTGTGTTGCCCGCACTCTTCCTCCGCTGCGGGCCGCGGACGGAGCCATTTTTCTCCAGTGTCTAGCACCCGGTGAAATATTAGCATTATGCAAATAAAATCATTCCGCTGGAGTATTTTTTGGAGGGGGAGGGGATGATGAGCCACTTTAATTCTGCTCCCCTCTTTCCAGGGTGCCCCTTTCGAGGTCCGTCTATGCGTGCGCGTGTGTGCGCATGAGTGTGCACGCCAAGCGGCCACAGCGTGTGTGCGGGGCCCCAGCGCGGGGGACCTTGCGAGGGACCCGTGTCTGGTTCTGCCCGACGCTGTGTGCACTCGGGGTGATTATGTGCGTATTTACATATGTGAGCCTATTTTCCTGCTCATGCATTGTCTTGCCGTAGGAGACACGCATGGCATATCTGTGCTTTTTTGTAGCCAAATGCAATTTTTTATTATTGGTCCTCGACGAGTATTTATTGATGTGATCATGTGAAACGAAAAGTGGTCTCCCCTGAAGGCGATGGAAGGGAAAGGAGCGTTCATCTTTCTTAATAGACGGGGCAGTGCCAGCCGACTGGATCACAGGGTTCCTCTGCGCTTTCGGCGGGTGTCTGGGTGTGGGGGCGGGGGCGGGGCGGGGAGGCGAGAAGGGAGCCTGCAAACCAGAACAAAGATAGGACACCGCGCCCCCTCGCGGTCAGACCTGCTATAGCGCCCAACGGGCCCGCCCCAGGCTCCCTTCAACCTCTGTTAAACCACTCAGGGGCCACCTCTCAGACCCAGCCTCCGGCCATCAACCAATCACCAGGCGCCATGCAAATCACCTCTTGGGCGACAGCGCTGGCAGCCAAGCTCCCTCCCTCCCTCCCTTCTTTCCTCCTTCCCATCTCTGCCCCGCCCCGCCCTCGCAGCTGCCTAGGAAGCGGGCCGCGCTGGGTGCCTTATGCATATGCAGATAAGCCCCTCCTCCCTCCTCCCGCCTCTCCCCTCTCCCGCCGCGCGCGCCTCTTGGGTCCCGAGCTGCGGGTGCACGCGCTGCGAGCCGGCGAGGGCCGCAAGGGAGTCTCTGCCCTTGACATCCTGTCGAAGGTCAAGTTTGAGGATTTGGCAGAGCAGGGGCTCCAGGGCGTCGAAAATGCCACTGTAGGGAGTGCGGGGTGGGGTGCAGGGTGTCGTGCTCGCAGGCTGGTTTCCTAGCGGCTTCCTCCCCTCCACCAGATGCGTTTCCGGGCGACACGCTTGGCACAGCCACGTCCAGAGGCAGAGTGGTGAGAGGTGGTTTTGAAACCCCCGAGCTGTGTTTGTCTCACACATCCAGGTTTCTGCGGCTGCTCAGGCACCATGCCTTGGAGATGATCAGATAGCTCAGATCTGCTCAGTAGCAGAAAACGGGGGCCAAGAGGGGACGAGGGCGGCCGGAGCCCCGTTAGAGGTGGGCACGCAGCTGTAGCGCCTGCACCTGTAAGACACTCAGGAAAGAACACTCCTTTAGGGAGAAGGAAAAAAAAAAAAAAATCCACTGCTGCTATTTTCCTCCAGACTCTGGTCCCTGGCACTATATCGCTGCGGGTAAGAGCTGTTTAAGCTTTGGCTGCTGGTCTGGACTGACCTTGGAAAAGCATTGATGGGGAAAATGTCACCTGAGAAAATCTCGGTTTGCACAGTGCTTGGAGATCCTCTGAAGAGAAAGCAGAATGGGGAAGTGACCTTGCTTCCTGCAGCTCTGCTTGGACGCTTCCAGTTCCCATACAAAGTACAGGCTGTGAAGACGGGAGTTGGATGCACCAGATTTAAAAGTACTATTTTGCCAACCTGTATTCATTTCATGGCATGCTCTCTTACGCAGCCCAACCCTGCGAGCCGTGCATGTTAGGTGTCCTGGGATTCCTGGGAGGACTGCAGGTTAGGAAAAGGGCAGGAAACCGAGGTGGGGAACGCGGTGCAGTGAGACAGGGAGTATGGAAAGGGCCTCAGCACAGGCCAGGAGGGCAAGGGGTTAATACGCTGGCACTCCGCTGTAGTGAAATACTCTGCAGCAATTAAAAATGAATGTGCTGCCTTGAAATTGATACTAGATGAAAAAAGCAAATTGTAAAAGAACACAGCTTCTATTATGGTAATATTAAAATGTATTAACACTTTGCTGGCTGCAAAAATACAAAAGTTGTGAGATACATAGCTATGTGGTGAAAGTACAAAAATACATCGAAGAATACATGCCGATTTCAGATGCAGATTATCCTTGGCAAAGAGGAGTCTTTTAGCCTGATGAGTTTTAGTTATGAGAATAATGCTTCCTTTTTAAAAAATTTTAAGAAAGATGGGGAAGCATAGAGAAACATGGGAAGACTGTAGAGAGCTATACTCAAACTGGGGCTGGGGGCTTGCAAGTACTAAGGAAGAATTTGACAGGAATATACAGAAGATGAGGCTTCCAAATGTTGGAGAAAGAAAAGAATGGATGGGGTGAAAATTTTACACCTTTTAATTTTAAACTTGCATACAATAAAGTTCACTTTTTGGAGGTATACGATTTTTTTCAATTTTACAAACGCAAAATCAAGACACCAGCATCGTGAGCAGGACACAGAACATTCTCTCATCCCTGCACACTCTTCTGTGTTGCCCCTTGTCCCCAGCCCTGTCCCATACTCTGAAACTTAGAGATCTTTCCATTCTCCATCTGTAAATCTATTTTGAACAAATGCTCTATTCTAGGACTCAGAAGTATGTTGCTTTAAGAAAATCTGGCTTTTCTCACTTAGCGTAATGGTGCTGATCTTCCTTGGTGCTGTTGAGTGTTTCAGTAGTTTGCTCCTTTTGATTGCTGTATAGTACCTCATTGCTCAGGTTATTATAGATTGTTTACCCTTTTACCAGTTGAAAGTCACTCTTGGTTTTACTAATATATAGTTTCTTGAACCAAGGCATAATATAAATTGTTTTCTAGGGCATTGCCATAGCCAGTGTGAATTTTTATATGGATGATTATTGCATTATAGGTGATAGGTTATATATACCTGTCCAGTTATTTCTCCCCAGAGGCTGAATATATAGTCTGATGTTAAATAGTAAACAGAATTGAGATAGATAGCGCCTACCCAGCCAAAAGGGTAGAAAAGTGTAGAAAAGTACACAGATTCACAGGTTTCTGGCCGGTGTCCCTCAACTACCTGAGCTGTGTGGAGATTAGAAAGGAAGACTTGCTACAGATGTGCGTCTCTGAGGACCTAGACTTCTACTTTTTTGCACATCCATCCTTGTGCAAGATCATGCCTGATTTCTAAAGATTCGCTAAATTCTGTGAGAAGTTGACCTTTGACCTATTTGGTCTATGTACTGGATAAGAGCTTTCCTTACCAAGGAGAGGCTCTAGGTTCCTACAGGGATCAGTGGTAACTCCAGACCCTGGTCTATGTGGGCAGACCTCCAGGATCTGGTTTCTTTCTGTTTGTTTCTCATGGGCACCCTGAGAAGCTGAGATCGGGGCTACACAGGTTGGAGTCAGAGTTCAGGCACAAAAAGTGAGCCCCTGGCTACATACATATTTCTTAATGAATTAATGAATGCCTTGGAGTTCTAAGGTCAGCTAGAAAGTTATTTTTTAAAAATCTCTAGTCCTCCTGTGGTTACTTGAAAGTTCTCTTTGTCAAAGGTGTCTGTGTGGCAAACCCAGAAAATGGCAAGGCAAGAAGTTGGGGTTCGCAGATGACTTCCTGGATGTAACTCAGACTTGAGAACATGGTCTCACTTGTGAAGAATGATGGAATGGATATTACAGGAGTGCTGCTGCCTAATCTTAATTCTACACATAGAAGTTTCTCTCGGATTTAAAGTCATATCTACTTACTATAAAGGTCACCCCCAGTATCATTTCTAGTCATCAGCATCATTCTCTGATGATTGACTGTAGTAACAGAACTATTCAACTCAAAGGAGAGGTAGTAGTACTAGGAATGCACTTTGGAAAAACTCTGAAGTAGAGGCTACAAATCAAGGGATGTAAGTGCAACATTTCAGCTTTATTAAGGTGCTATAGTACCCTGGGAAGCAGTCTCGCTTATGTGTACCCAATATTGTCACTTATGAAAGTGTAAGGGAGCAAACATATTGTTTTATATGATTTTAAAGTTCTGCAAACAAGGAGCACTTTATGAACTCCAAGTTTTGCCATCATAGGTCTCATTTGTTAATCAGACACAGGCCATTTTTCTGTATAGGTTAATTACAACGTACCTCAAACTTCATGTTTCCTCGTGTGCTTTGAAGATTTGGAGAAAGTGATAATTTCCCCTCAACAAACTAATTTACAGCCCTCTATTCTGATCAGCTAATTCCGAAGCACCAGGCTCCTAATGTTTGTCATTAATGTTGCAATTATATTTAGTAACACTTCTCTTGTAAGAAATGCTGAGCTCTGAGGCTCATCTGCCTGGTAATTTCACATACAGGTAGTTCTGCCTTTAAGACAAGATCACCTCTGTAATTTGTGCTACAGATGAAGGAAACCATTTTTGTACCAGTGCTGAGATTTCTACTGAAAATGGAAGCACTGGGAATATGTAAGTAAGAATGAATGAATGAATGAATGAAGCTAGCAGAGCCTTTTCTCTCCGAGACACTGTCGCTTACAATGAAATTCTGTTCAAAAGTGTTAATGGTGGCATCATATAAATTTGTGGCACTGGCTTTTCAAACTCTGGCTCTCTTTCCTATAAAGCAGCATATGTGAGGGCCTTATTACAACATGGGAATGCTGGCATCTCAAGGCCTGTGTGCTGCGTTCTCGAGCAAGGAGAGCCCCAGAATGCAGTTGACTCAGCAGCACCTGACAGGCTGCTTACCAGCCTGCTAGCACCGTTGCCCCCAGGAATTAAATAGAGAGGTGCCTGAGCCTGCTTGTGTAAAGTTCTCTGTGCCATTTGAAGAAGGCACTCTAAGAGAAAGATAAGCTGGTTTTTAATTTCAATATTTTACTCATCACTTTAAGTACATTTAGGGTTTGCTTTGCAAAATGTCAACAGACATCCCAAGTGGATAACATTTTAAAAGACTGAATTTCCTGTGTGTGCTCCATATCATCTCAAAAATGTGGTCATCAGTGCCTACAGGTTCATTGGCTAAAACATTCAAATGATTATTACAGAACAAGTAACAAGACTTTGGCTTCTTTTCCTCCTGGCCCCAAATTCTCATTAATGAGAATTCCAGCAAGCGAACACTAAACGTTTCATGATTGTGTGGGCACATTCAGGAAGGCCTCCAAGCAGACATCCCATCTGCAAGATGCCTAAGGACACTCTGGACAGGCTGTCTGTTCCTGAGGTTGGCATTCGTTTTTATATCATGAATGACATCATGTATTTGTACATTATAGACTCAACAATGGACAGAATACTCTGACATAAGCTATCCCGTTTCATGGACATCATCTCACGACAACCTTCAAAGGTAAGTTGCAATAACTGTTATTATCCTTGTTTTGTAGCTTCCAAAACTATCTGTTTGTTTGTTTGTTTTGTGTGGTGTTGAGGATTGAACTCAGGGACTTGTACATACAAAGCAAGAACTCTACCACTGGACTGCAGCCCAAGCCTCCCAGAAACATTGGAAGTAACTAACATTTTTACGCAGCACTCGCTTTATGCCACAGTGTTCTAAGCACTCGATACTCTTCCATTCGTTTGATCAACACTGCAGTCTAGGAGGTGGATATTGTCGTTATCATCTTCGTTTTACAGATTAAACCACAGATGTGCCAATGAGTAAACTGCAGGCAGCTGAGAGAGACAAATGGGGGAGGCAGATGGGAGCCCACTCAGTCTAATTTCAGAGGCCAGTGCCTGGGCATCACCCCTTTCTGCGTTGCCGTAGTCAGCGACTTGCACCGGAAATTTGACCGTTAAGCATTAGGTGCTAACTTTGAATACGGGCCTTTCAACTCGAGTGAAGTGCTTTTCCATTATGCATTTGGTAGTAACTTTTCACGTTACCTGGTGCTTTATCTCACCTTGTATTTTACAATGCTGTGTACTCCTCGCCATCTACTTAATGGAACGTAAATTTCCTTAGTGTGGGACAGAGAGGCTGACCTCCCATACATAGGTTATACCCTATTATGTATGCCTGGAAAGTCTCCTAATAGGCGAAGGAGCTGTTAAAATACATTGAACTGAATCAATGTTGTAGAACACTACGAGCACTGAAGGTCTGGGTGGTTGTGTGGTTGGAATTGGGGTGATGAAGAAGTTGTCAGTGAAGCTGAAGAGACAATGACTAAGCCAAAGACAGAAGGGCTGCATAGGAGAGCTGAGAGAAAGGTACAGAGATACCTGTGCAGGGCCAGCCTCCCCAGCACTGGGATTAAAGGTGTGTACCACCATGTCTAGAGTGGGCCACTGGCTTAGTGTGCCCCAGGTTGGGGCTGGTGCAGCATGCAGGATCAGAGATCAAATTCCGGTCCCTGTGCTTGCTAACGCAGGCACTGAGACTGTTGAGCTATGCGTGCACACGTACACACACACACACACACACACACACACACACACATCTTGCCATGTGATACTTTGGACAGCTTTGGAACTACTTGCCATGAGAAGCAGCCTCTTCACCTTCCATCCCCAGAACAATGAGCCCATAAAAAAAGTTTATATATAAAGTAGGCGCCACAACATAAAGACTAATCTGTCTTGCTTGGTTTGAAACAATTGATAGTTTCTCACCGCTTGCTCTCAAAAGGAGAATCTGGGTCACTGCTCAGCTGCAAGAGCCTTGGTGCCTCATGCCCCTGGAGCGTGGTGGGCATCTCCTGTCAGAGTTCCACTACGCAGAACTCGAGTCCTGGGGGATGCTCTGAATAAGTGTGATCTTTCCCTCGCTTTAGAGCCTTTGGTTTCATAGACCGCACAAGGACCCCCTGCAGCACTGCCACGGTAGAGGGTTTTCTCCAACTTACTGTCCCATGTTTGACCCCCGCTGATTCAGCTACAGAGGTCAACAGTCGTCATTTCCCCTGACCCCAATGAAAGAATCCATTCTGTTCCCCTCCTCTGATCATGGAGCCTGTTCGTTGTTCAAGGGTCTAGGCCGCAGAAATGCAGTGCCCGCTTCGCTTCAGGGGTGGGTGGGAGAAGCAAGCCTCTTCATGGACTTCCTCCTCAGAAGGACAGAATAGGAAACCCCACGCTCTCTTCTTGCTAATGTAGCAGTGACGGGGCGTGTGGCATAAGTCCGCAGTGGGCTGTCTTGCGCATTAGTCAAGTCTTCAGCGAGGCGTTCTGTCTTGAAAACAGAAATGCCAGAATGAAATTGCGCACCCAAGTGAGAGTGGCTCTGTCGCACGGAGGCACTCCCTCTATTACAAGTACGCTGCCTTTGTTCAAACATTGTTGAATTCTTTTCCAGTTTTTCAGAGCCTACAGCCCAATCTTTTTATTACTCCCAAAGAGAGCAAATATTTATACTTGAAAATGAATTTGATTTTGGAAAGAACCCAGTGTTATTTAGCTCAGTCCTCTGAGTAAAATCATTTTTCAAAATTTGGTTTTGGTCTGAAAGGAGGTAGAAGTCTGAAGTGCCGACGGCGACTCTGTAAGTATTACCAAGTCCAAAGGGGATTTCCAAGCATGCCGCCAGGGACAGTGTCAGAGCCGTGAGTAGATCGCTTCCAAGTACCTCTACGCTGGGAATGACACAACTCCGAGGACAAATGTGCAATATCTTCGTAGCCAGCCCGCCTCGTTCCTGTCTGGGAAGGTGCAGCTTGCATGTTACGTCTGTAATTTTTGCTAACAATCTGGTGGCAGATAGTGCTTCCCAGTTTCATGAATCTCCTGCAGTCTTTATTAGAATAAGATTTTGAGAATGGGGGCTGGGCCCTAGGCGCCAGCACTGCTATTCTGCTTCTGTGGCAAAGGCTGGGCAAAGATAGAAGCGCCCGGTCAGGCAAGCTCCCAAGTATTTGTTTGTGCTCCTATGAACTCTGCCTCAGAAAAGGACATTTTCTGTGTGCTTCCTTGATGAAGAAACAGCAAAGAGGCTATGCCATGTCTCACACTGGATTTTTAAAACTTCAAAACAGAACAGAAATTTGTATACGAAAGATGCTAAAAGTAATTGAAATATTTTGCCTAATCGTGACATGGAAGATGTCACGTAAAAAACATCAAAGTATATTTTGATATATTTCAGCCGCTATTTCTGATGTGACAGGTGGGAAACTGAAAGCCCAGAAGCCTTGCTAGCTTAAAAAAAATGCTATTTCACAGCTAAGACGTGATTGGAAGGCTCAACTATATAGCCTCAAAAACTCAGCTGCGAAACATAGTGTGGGTTTCTAAGAGAACTGAATATCTTTGCAATGCTAATGGTGGATACAGATAACGATGAGAATGATTTTGTGAGCATGTTTCAGTATTTAAACATGTTCGCTGATGTTATTTGTTTAACTGAGAATGTTCTCCAGTGGCCTGCCCTTTATGCATTTAGTGACTGAATCTCTATTCTTTGTAGAAAGCGGTGATACGAGGGACCACTGCGCCTTTAAGTCGTGCCATGGGCTAGTTTTTCCCAAAGTATTACATAATTTGTTCTGAGTCAGGTAATTTTACTGTGTTAATTCCTTTAAGGTTATAAAACTAGCACACACAAATTACTAAAAATGCTGGAAATACAGAAAATTGTAAAAAGTTAAATATACATGATTAAAATATCACCACTTTGTATGTTGTCTTTTGAGTATCCTTTAACCTAATATTAGGTATTATGATTTTCTTTTTTGGTATTTTGGTGTACCTTAACATTGTTTTATCTGTCTGTCTGTCTGCCTATTTGTTTGTTTATTTATTTTATGGCTGGCTCAACCCACTCTGGGGATTGTGAGGCTGGTGCAGCTCGCGGTGCCAGGGATCAAACTATGGTCCCTGTGCTTGCCTAAGCTTGCCTAAACAGGTGCTTTAAACCACTAAGCTATCTCACTGGCCCCTTAACATTGTTTTAGTTTTCAATTTGTTAAGTGAGATATATGAAAAAATGTGCATTATTTTACTGGGTTGGGCTTATTTTGCTAATGTGATGCTATCCTGTAGCTGACATAATTTCATTCTTCTTTATGACCAAATAATATTCTTTTGTATAGACATACCTCATTTTCTTTCCCCAGTCATCTGTCTCCATAGCTTATCTAGAGTATGTGCAAAACACAAATAGCTCTAAAAAGATCAACTAATGGGCAAATAAATTAAGCAAATCACTCTCAAAAGTACAAATGGTAAATAAGCATTAGACACCATGTACAACAGCTCTATTTGTCCATCAGGGAAATGTACAGAACTACACTGTGAGTCCCTGTCGCCTTAGTCAGGATGGCTCTCTTCACAAATAAAGAAAGCACTAAATCCTGGTCAGACTGTGGGGAAAGGAAACCTGTTTACACTGTTGGTAGGAATGGAAACTAAAATAGCTACCGTAGAAATCAGCATGGAGATTCCTCCAAAACAAAACAAAACAAAACAAAACAAAACACTCTAAAAGTAGAGCCATCTTTTCATCTAGCTATACCACCTCTTTGGTTATTCCCACTAAAACTACTGATCCTTTCAAGCCAGCATAGTAAGTGATACTTGATTAGCTATGGTTATTGTAGTGTAGTTCTCTCTCTCTCTCTCTCTCTCTCTCTCTCTCTCTCTCTCTCCTCATTCTAGGTATGAGTCTGGAACAAATTCTGGAAAGCTATTGGTAGCTGTGGATGCATGCATATATGTCTTTAAGCTGGGAATGGCTTTACCTACTGTTGAACACCCTTGTGTACTGCCGTAAGGACTCGAAGGAATAGCTGGGAATTCCATCCAACTTGAAAGGTATTTGCACATTCGGAATCTTTTGTGTCATATCTGACATTTATTCTACCAGTCCATGAGTAAAGGGTACATGGGCACATGTGAAGGGTCACCGTGAGTGTATGCTAGACGCAACACTGCCTTGTCCTGGTCATTGGTCTATAATTCTTTGTTAAATTTTGAACTTTAGTAATAGGGCCTACATTTACCTCAGTAATTCAAGATAGACAAGATAGAGCAAATAAAGACCTGAACTTTATATTTTATGATGTTTTAATTGCTTTGGAGGTGAAACTCTGCAGCTGTTCTTGCTCAGCCCACGTGACAAACAGGATGTGGATGGCTGAGATTTTCGCTAGTTTTCTTAGCTCTATTTCTGTTTTGTGGCTCACATATGGTGAGATTTTTTTTAAAAGTTCTTATTGGGATCCCGAAGATACTCTTTTGTTCCAGGTCTAAGATACTCTTCTGTTCCTGGTATAAGGAGTGGTCTGGGTAAGTGGCCAACATGCTGACATTTTAACTATATTTTAAAAACAACAATGGTCATAATACTTATTATTGGCAGTTTAAGAAATAAAAAATATATGGCAGTCATAATTGTGCTGACTCATTTTTTCTTTTTTTTTTTTTTTTTGCCTGGGTCTTCTGCAGCGGGTCTGCAGACCCACTTATTGTCATCCCTACTTAACTTTTAATCTTTTGTGTTTCTGGAGGACTCTCCTTGCTTGTTGGCATAAAAGTTCATTACCTAGGTGAATACGATGCATGGGGCAGGCTACAGAGGCTGGACAAAGGTGTCTTGCACTGTTCACTCTTTATTTTTTCCTTTTGCTACTGGGAATTGAACTCGGGACCTTGCCCTTGCCAAGTGGGCGCTTGTGCCGCTGAGCTGTATTCCCAGTGCGCTGCCCACGCTTATCTCCACCATTAATGATTCATTTTTACACACTGCACACATTACTTTTTTTCTTCTTGCTGTTGTCTTCTCTTCCCATCTAGCATGAATAATTTTCTGTACGATTGCTTTATTCTTATTTTGAATGGATTTAACTAGCAGCCACGATGTTTGAGGAAGTTGTTCTAATGAAAGTGGAGAGAAGAGGATGCAGAAAACGGAAGAAGGAAGAATATGCATCATGGTACTTTAGTGCATCTGTTTCTAATATTGACTAGTAAGGCGTCTGTGTTGTATCTCTTCAAAGAAGCTAGCAATGAGGGCTGGTGAAGTTGCTCCGTGGTATAACACTTGCCTGCCATGTGTGAGAGCCTGCGTTGGATCCCCAGCACTGCAAACAAAAAGTAAATATGCTGAAAATGAACATCTCAAAGTGATGACAAAATCCATTTATTAGAGAGATATAAGTTAATGATTGGACTTGTTTTTATGCTATTATATGTTCCCTTTCACTAGATTTGACTATGCATGGATTTTTTTCTTGTACTGGAGTTTGAACTCAGGACCTTGCCCTTGCCAGGCAGGTGCTTATGCTGCTGAGCTATCGCTCTAGACCTCTTTCCCTGGATTTGAAAGGCTTTTGCCTTGACAGTAAAGAGGTAGACCACATTTGGTGTGCTATATTCACAGAATGATGGGTGACTTGAAGCAACCTAGATGTGTGCTTTGATGTGATCAGAGGGAATTTATGCACAGAATTCTGCTCTTGTATTACCTGACTCTTCCAAAAAGTTTTTATTATTTATTTGCTGCCTTTTAGATTTCTCTGCTTCAGGATCTCTGGTCTTATATTTATACATATCTGAATGTTTTCTGTAGTGGGCTTTAGGAGGAGTTTGCTTGTAGAACACCTAGATAGCTTGTGTTTGACCCTGGGTCCAATCTCATGACAATGCACACACACACACACACACACACACACACACACACACTCATACATCTGAATGCTTGTTTTTATCTTCAAAATTTATAAGTGGATGCATTTGAGTCAGTGAAAAGCTATGGTACTTACTAAGGATTAACTCAAGATGTTGTACAAAAATGTTGAGATTTTTTTTTTCCACCAATACTTATTTTCAATAAAACTTGGATTAGGTCTTTGGGATGAATTGTGAGGATATCAGCTTTTCAAAAAATATTAAGTTAGTGCATGCTCGCAGCACATGATTCTCATATTTTTGTGGGGCGATACATATTCTATCACGTGTCTTGATCACTTCTAATTCCTTCTGCCTCTCTCTCCTGCTTCTCCCTGCCTCAGTCACCTTCCTCATCACCAGAGTCGTTCATCTCTCCTTTCTTATCATCTCTCCTTTATTTATTTACATATATTTTAAGCTATAAAAACACAAGCTATATTAATCTGATGGTGAAGATCCCCAAATGCTTTAGTTTTCTGCAAAGTGATCTCCTTAATATCGACATCTTATTAATACAGATCCCAGTAAGAAGTCTCTACCTTCCCCACATCAAATAGCATACGTCTTTCCCCCAACACGTCAAAACATGCTGGTGGAAATGCAGACCCTAGCATGTGTGTGCCCTGGGTGAGGCTGTCTCTTTCCTGTGGCATTGGGAGCCTCCCTGAAGGAAGACCTATGTTCTATTCATCTCAGTATCTGCAGGGCCCAGCGCAGAGTCCAGCATGCAGCAGGGCAGTCGCACCGATGGGCTTAATCACTAGCTTAGTGATGATACAATAAGAGCAAGTGTGATTGGGTGGATAAAGAGAGTGATGAAAGCAAGCGCTTCGTGAGGACTGGATGGCTCTTTAGACTACTTTTTGATAATATTACATGAGAAATAGTACAGAATTGAACATTCTTGCCTGGGGAAGTTTATTGTAAAATAAGCAATCTAAAACCTAAAGTGAAACACTGAGAAGATAATTATTTAAAAAATAGCTCTCTAATTCTAACAGATTTTAATATACTATCAGGCACTGTTCATCTTCATGTGCTTATGTATGGCTCTGACTGGGTTGTTCATTTGTTGAGGGTGCCTGGCCTCATAGTAACTTTTACTCTCTACACAAGGCATTGGCTTGGTGTTTATTTACTCTTGTGTTCATGGCTTACTGTAGTCATGCTGGTTTTGCGCAAGACCTCCTACTTGTGTACTCAAATGTAGGACTGGGAAAATAATATTTTTCTATGCTATTTATGTTTGGAGCCATGTGACAATAATTATGCCATGATAAAATTGCAATAAGAGTGTCTTGGGTGGCTAGGGTGAGAAGCTTTGGGTTCTCCCAGGGGACAGGAGCAGCTCACTCTGGATGTTTTGAGTGGGTCCTGTAGGGGGGCCCCCAGGGTCCTTGTCGAGGCTCTTCTCTGGCACATTCCCCTGTCTTTGTCTTGTGGCGGCTGTCCGTTAAGTAGCTTTGCTCTTCCCTCTCCCATGATGTATCCGTCTTGGAACCAACCAGTGCTAGACTGAAGATTTAATCCCAATTCCACATTTCCTTTTCAGAGTTGTGGAGCGGGATGTTGTGTCCAATATGGGGGAATGCTGATTGATACAGTATCGTAACATGTATATTGCAAAGTTAATTTGCAACATCTTTTGGTTTTTAACTGACAGTTAGATTAGTTGAGATTGACATCTAAGTCTCCTGAATCTTAAGCTGATGGAATTTATGGCTTTTCCTATGGTGTTTGTTTAAGGTTACATCCAGTAAGATATTTAACTCTTAAAGTATGCACAGCACACGAAGATGTTCCACAGACGTGAACTTTCTCCTCTATGTCAGTTTTCTATCTACCTCTGGTTGAAATTCAGTCTCATGGCCTCATATAAATGGATCCATCTTCAGTCATTTTTTTTTTCTGTAATCCTAAGACCTGCTTCCAATCACCTTATAGAGATCTGTACTTTATGTCATCCCTTGCACCAAATATTGGATAGGACCAAAATTAAATTTAATCTCAGACCATACCTCTTTCCCAAATTCTCTATTTGTTACTGAACTTACTATTCTGTAAAAATCAACCTGCTAACAAACAATGGTCTGAGATTTTTTTGGCCACTTACTTTATGTATGTATTTGGCACAGGATCTGATAGCTTGGATTTGAAGTGATCCTCAGGTGTTCAGCCTCTCAGCTCTGGGATTATAGGCATGTACCACCGTGCTTGGACTTGGTCGTGGATTCAGTGCCCCCAGGGGTGGGTTCAGCATGGTATGCAGTCTGGAGAATCAAACTCTTGTCTCTGCACTTGCCAAAGCAAGTGCTTAGTCTGCTGAGCTATCTTGCTGGCCCTTTAAACACTTTATTTCCTCAGTTGTCAACATGGATTTTGTCACAGTTGGAGAAAACTTCCATATCAGAGTAAAATGTCAGCTGTCTTTCCCACTCCTGAGCAATGCTTACAAAAGGCTGGGTGCTGGATGACCTCAATGTCTTCAACTCTGACTGTCTCCCAAAGCCTCCTGCAGTTGTAGGCGGGGATTTCTCAGAGGTGGCAGGATCTAGACCATGTGGCACTGAGTTTGGTTCATGGTACAATGTCTGGCTCGAGGAAACTAGGATTCAGGGTGTGGGTGCTATGGGCCCTAAGTACCTTTCCCCTTTAACTTTGGTGTCAGGTGTGTAGTCTTAGGCAACAAGAAAAGTAACTAAAACTTTGACCCTAAACTATCCACAATCTCCAAGCCCAGGACCTTGTGGGGAAACACTGAGTCTATGTTTTCTTTTTTTTACCTTTGGTGATGTCATAGTTACTTTTTCTTGTCACCGAGACACGATGTCCAACACCTATGATATAAAGGATGAGAGGCTTACTTTGCTCACAGTTTGTAGTGCTTTCAGTCGATAAGTTGCTGCCTCCAAGGCAGGGCTGAATGGCTGGGGAGAACTCCTCATAGCATGGCGGCAAGAGCCGAGGGCAATCCAGGGAAGAGGAAGAGAAGGGGGAGGGAGGTGCCCGTTCCAAGCCACACACCCATGGCCACCTCCCTCCGCCAGCCTTCACCTCCCAAGGTCACTCACAGCTCTCATCTCTTCAGGGGCCCAGCCGCTGAGAGGTGTCATGCGCACAAGACCCAGCCACTTCCCTAAAGCACAAGGCCTCCAGATATAAACTGTAACAGGTGATACCGTCCTAGGCCTGGATCCCAATTTGAGAACAACATGACAGCTATCTTTATTAATCATATTCTGTGCCTCCCAGTTGGGCCAGGACTGATTTAAGCTTGATTTTCTTTGAATCACCTTAACCATACATTTGTATACGCTTATGGTACTTGCTGAAGTTGAAAACGAGGTTGACTTGTTACAGATTGATAAATCATAGTTTTACTATGAAATAACTTCATAAATGGAGAAAGCAATTGTTTATTTTTCCTTCTGTCCTTATTGCGCACAGATCCCGTGGCTGCGAGATCCGCTGGGAGCACCCTGGGAATGACTTCCCCTCATCAGCACCCCTGAGGTGGTCTCTTGTATCAGGCACATTTTGGCGGAAAGTAACAGAAACGCAAGCTGAAAGTAGCTTAAGTGACAGAGACAGTTTTTCTTCCACGTCAAGAACTTTGTAAGCAAGAATTTCCACAACTGCTTCAAATGTTCTGCTGTACTTCTGGGCTGGATCAGTTTTCTGTGACCTTTCTAACCTTTTTATCACAGCCATGCAGCTGCTACAGCCCCCAGCCTCAAGTGCTCGAAGGAAAGGAGATTGTCTCTTCATATTACTTTTGTTTTAACCGAGGGAGAAAGCCTTCCTGAGATAACTCTCGGGTGGGGTGGGAGGCGGACACTTACCTTTCCTTCTCCATAGCCAGGACTGAGGCTCCAATCCATGTCCTCTGTGTGCACAGGCAGGATACCGTATCTGGGCTTCCTAGGCTCTGTTTGCTGCAGCTGCAAAAGGAGAAGTCTGAGGAAGCTGGCGAGTGAGCGCTGGAACCCATCTTGCTTGTCTGCTAGATGCACTCCCTTGAGCATATTTCGCCACTCTATTCGCACCTCAACGTTTCCTAACTTTACTGCTAGTGAGTACAGTAGCACCCCCTCGTTTTGCTCCCCTAGTTTAGCTCCTGCTCCGCCCTTCCATGGGCTACTGAGTGAGTGCAGGACAGACATGCCTCACCTCTGAGCTCACACGGCTGCTCACCATGTGTTCTCCTCGTGGAGTCTCCTTCACAGTCTCCCACTAAATGCCAGAGTCCACTGCTCTGGACAGCTCTGTCCTTCTATGCTTCTTTTCCTCTTTCTTCTCTTCCTATTGTCCTGGTGACTGAACCCAAGGCCTTTGCACTAAGCTATACCACCAGCCCGTTTTTATTGTTTACCTTACCACAGGGTCTTCTTAGGCTGGACCAAGTTGCCCCAGTTGGACTCTGTAATCATTGAGACATTGTGTCAACTTGAGAAGTTTAGCTCAGCTATGTAACTCTGGAGTTCTCTGTCTTAGGGAGTACAGGACACATCTGGGTGGCTGTTTAGAGTCCACGGTGGTGTAATGTTTAAGTCATTGTGTCACCTTCAGAGGTTTAGGTTGTCTAAGTGACTCAGCAGGGGTCCAGGGCCCTTCCTATGTAAACACCCTAGCCTGAGCAACAGCAGGGCATGGGGATTAGGTGAGTGCTACACCTGCACTAGGGCGGGTAGCCTGCACACCTCCAAAAGGTTTTTCACACTGAGGATAGCAATGTGTGACACTAAAACTATGCTCGGAATGCCTGTCATTCTGGTCTTTTAGATGTGTGCTTCTTCTAATGTAATTTCAGTTACTGCTATATTCTCTCTCAAGGAAATGGTTGGCTTACAAGAAAACAGAAAAGGGTATTTAATGAGAGTAAGAGACTAGAAAAACTGCTGTAGGATTGACTGGCTACAATTTTGTATATGCTTAGATTTCTAAATTTCTGTGTAAAAATGTGTAACTTCTGTTATTACATTCTATAGAGATTTATTAGAAAATCAATGATTGATGGAAAGTACTAATTTCAAGTTAAGTCTAAGATGTTTGATACTCAGAAAAAACAAGAGAACACATTGGCTTTCTTGTAAACCAACCATTTACTTGAGAGATAATATAGCACCTTACTCAAGTACCTATGTTATAGAGTAATAGTATCATGAAGCTTCTCTTTTAGAGGGTTAAGAATGTAAGTTTATAGACCAAAAATTAGAGAAAAAGAAGGGCTACAAGGACTGCCAGTGTTTTGGCCCTAGCCCTTCAAGGTCAGGGAGGACTCAGGACATAAGAGAACCTGTGCTGTAACATCCTATAACCCGGTGGTTTCCCAAATTTTCTGTTTAAAGAGATTTTGGAGCCACAGAGGGAAGGGGTTGATGATGTATAGTGTGCCTAAGGAGAGTCACCTAGAGAGAAAACAATATAAGGGAGGAAGAGAGGCTTGCTCCCTCCCTGTTGCTCTGCTGCCTTTGCTGTCTTCTGTGCTCATGTACTGTTCCCCCTCTGCCCTGCCACCTTGCTTTGGAGCCAGCTCATTATGGACTGAAGCCTTGTTAAACCCTGAGCTAAATGAATCTTTCCTGATTTAATTTTGCATGTTGGGTATTTTGTTCCAGTAAAGAGAGAAAGGTAACTCAGACAGGCTCAAATTGGGGATGCCCCTGCCTCAGCCTTCCAGGGTCTTGGGATTGCGACCCTGCGCCACTGCTCCCAGCTTAGAGCTGCCTTCTGCAGAGAGGCTTTGTCTTTTCTCTGCATCAGCTGTCAGTGTTTTTCCTTCTATCTCTGCAGCTCTTCCTATGTGCTTCAGAACCTGACTTCTATGGATGTTTACATTTGAATTTTGGTTACTCACCCGATCCTACAGCAGTGGAACTGAAGGCATTTCACCCTAGCTGAGGTGCAGGCCTGACCTTGCCTGATGTAAAGCTGGTGTGCAGGCATTACTTGGCTCACCAAAGAGTGAGTCATGCACTTCCTGGGATTTAGGTCTCTGTGAGGCTTCCTTGTTCTTTTCTTGTTGTAATATAGGCGGTGCGTTCTGTGAACTCACTGAAGTCACGCTTCACTGAGAAAAATGGCTGGGACTTGAGAGATAAAGCATTAGATGAATGTGGGAAAGGTAGTTAACTTTTGGTTTGAGCAGAAGCATAAGAGAAGGTTTATTTTCCAGAAAATATAATTTATCCGGTAGCCAGGAGCCTGGAAAGATACTTAACACATTCTTGTGTCTATGGTATGGTCTTGATAGTATTGTTTCATTTGTCAGTTATTTATTATTAGCATTTACACACAAGATCCCTTGAAGACACACTTCCAGAAGGCCAGGAGTAAGTCACGTTGTGTGGTGTAATGCCTTTGGAGAAAAAGAATTGAGATGAAGCTACTTCTCCTTTGCCTGACCTCCAGAAGTACGCAACTTCGGGAAGATTGTTCAGGTGTGGGCGCTTCACGTTTCCTCCTATAGAATGGTGGTGAAAATACCCACTTCATGGGACTCCCGAGTGTCCTGGTACAGTAATCCTGAGAAAGTGCCTTGTCTGTTGTTAGACTGTAAATGATTAAACGATTACCAGGGGCTGGGGAGATAACTCAGCAGTCTAAGCACCTGCCTGGCAAGTGTAAGGACCCAGGTTTGACCTTGAGTACCACATGCCACCCAGACTCAGACCCTGGGCAGATGAGCTTACCGCCAAGAGAGGGCATGATGATGCCTGCCCGTAACCCCAGTGCCGGGGAGGCTGAGACAAGAGGATCACTAGGAGTCTGAGCTGCTTAGAGAGACCCTATACCAAATCAATCAATCAATCAATCAATCAATCAATTAATCAATAAGTCACCATTATTTACATACCTACAACACCTATCATGAGCGCAAGTACACAGAATTATTTAAAGAATGACTGAAAGAATGACTGAAAAGCTATCATAGCAACTTACTTATAAGAAAAATTAATTTTCTTTCTACAAGAGTGTCTCTGAGGTTCTAAGACATCTCTTTGCATGCATTACTAATATATGGAAACCAATGGACTTAAACGTATCTGCAGATTATATGAACCTTAGCATGCAGTGGGATGTCGCCTGACCGCACTGGCTGCTCCCAAGCAGCTGGGCTGCATTTCAGTATTTCTGGTATCGTCAGAACCCTTCAGAGCTTTCCAGTGCCATGGGGACTACCTACAGCTTCATGGGTGCCTTATTGTCTCTGATTCTCTCTAAAATCCTAGTACAATTTCCTGTAAGATACCTACATGGTGCAGCACCTTCATGCATAATCTTTTCCTCATATTTCCTGTGTGTTGAGCTTTTTAAAGGATCTGGAATGATTGGAATGAAGGTGGACTGGTGCTTCAGATTTGCACAGCTCCTAGGGAAGGAACAGGACAGTGCTCTGCAGCTGGAAAGGGGCTCAAGCCCGTGGGAACGCGTGAGCCACTCAGACCTGGTATGCAAGGGCACTTTGCACTACTGTGGCGCACATTAAATGATTAATTTCTCCTATAACCAAAAATATTGCTCTTCCCCCTCTGGGGATTATGTCTTGTTCCAGTTAAATAATTTTCAGATGTTTACATAGCAATAAAATTATTATTATTAATTTTTTTTTTGCAAATTATGTCTTTGGCATTGCCATGTCCTTAAATGTTAGAAAGTATGTTCTAAGACTTCTTATTTATTTTCTTAAATAATCACTATTATTTGTCCTAGTGTCTCATTTTTAGGATTTTAATTAATACAAAAAGTAAAATATCACATCAATTCTAGAACTGCATAGCAGGATACTCCACATTGTTCTAAGACCATTCCAAGTTGGCCTCGTCCAGTGCTAGGCTTCAATGTCAGGGTCTTCTGGTTAAAGCTGACTTTCTTTTGCCCAGTGAGTGGTTAACGCTATGCAGTCTGCGGGATCACTATCTGCTGTCCTTGCTCGGGCATCTTAAGTCCTTTCTGTTCCACTTTCTCTGTTTTCTGCCAATGTGCCCTGTGGAGGTGAGGCCTGCTCAGCCAGGTTGCTGGGGGCAAACCCCGAAGAACGTGTGCCTTCCTGGCTCCGCCCCCTCGCTCTACTTCCGACTGCCATGACATCAGCCGCTCTCTTCAACCCAGGCCCCTCGGCTGTGCCTTCCTACCTTAGGCCGGGCAACCGTGGTCTGAAGACCGGAGGAAATCAACCTCTTTCGTAGGTTGTGGATGTCAAGTATTGTATCCCAGTGACCAGAAACTAAGTCAGGAGGCAGACAGGCTTTTGAGACTGGCAGATATCACAACAGCAGGGCTCTGAGTGGATGAGGAGGTGTGAGAGACAGTGCAGAGTTTTCAGGCCGAAGAGAATGGAGCAACGTGAGTGGCAGCGTTCACTTGTGGGCTTCCCAAGCTAGGAGCGTCGCGCCCCTGGAGCCTAAGAATGTTGCTCTGTGTGACAAAAGAGACTTTGTAGACATGATGCTGTGATCCCTATCACGAGTTGGGGATCTTATGATGAAACATTCCCCTCGATTTTCCAGAGGACTTCAAATGTAATCAACAGGGACCAAGGAGGGTCAGAAGGTCAAAGGCTATGTGTTTGGCAGAAGCAAGGAGAGAAAGGTATTAAGACATGGGCCCCTGAGTAAAGGCTGGCACATTCTAGAAGCTGCACAATGTAGGAGTGGATTCTTCTCAGAGCCTCCTTAACATCGTAAGATTTATTCTAGATTCTTAAGAGTCCAGAGACTCGGCTTGTGTGGGTTTAAGCCAGTGTTTTACAGCGAATGCAGGTGGTTCTGGTTTTCCTGGGTGGAGCGGTTCCCAGTGGGTGAGAGTGGGTTTCTCTCCCTTCCCTACAAGGGTGACCGAGCAAGCAAGGAAGCAGAAGCTGCCCTGCCATCCCCGCGCTGGCCGCTGCGCTGCTGCTAGCAATTAGGCCAGGCCTGAGACTTCACGAGTCTGTCTGGTGGACGTCATCTTTCGTGATGTTCCTCTTCATCCTTTCACGCTACAGAAGTTATTTTCTTCTCTGTCTTTCTCTGTCTTTCTCAGATGACCTTCAGGCCTTTGAGCCAGAATCAATAGGAAGTGATTACCTTCCCTCTTTTAAGGGTATGGAGTGCTTAGTTTCCAAATGCTAAGAAGAATGGAAATCTTTACATCCCATTCTCCAGATGCACAAGAGGAGGAAATTGAACCAAAGTTCTGTTTCACCACGAGGACAGGCAGAACCACTGCCCTGCCACACAGCTCTGTCTGAAATTCCTGGGAGTCCTTTCTTAGGGGTCCAAGGGTAGAACCGGGGTTACTGCTGGGGTTGTACTTGGCGTTAGTTCCTCTTTTCTCCTTCCTGACACAGAATACCTCATGCTCCAAAATTAAGCAAAGAGGTTCATTTAACTAGCGGACTGTGGAGAATTTCCTCCATAAACAGGTGGCTCCAGGTCAGGGCGGTGTGGCGCAAGAGCAACAGCTCAAGGGGCAGAGGACGGCAAGGGCAACGAGAGCACGGGGGCTGGGAGGGCAGGCCTCTCTTCCTTCCTCTGTGCGCAGGCTCCCTGGCCTCCAGTGGGTGCAGCGCTCGCACTGTCCCTGCACTCTCCTCTTCCACAGGATGAGGGTGTTTAGGAAGCAAAGACCCTGGCCCTGCCGAGTTGCTTAGACTTCTACACTTCTCAAGTGGTCACAGTGAACATCCTAGCTGTAAGTGCAATGTCCTCGAGCGCCAGGGCACAGAACGACCGAGTGACTTCGGAAGCTTCTAGACGCTTCACATTGACACAGTGTATTGCCATTATATACACTAAGCCCCTCCTCGTGGATATATACTTTGAGTTACTAGTAAACAAAACCCACACTGGAATCAGAGCTCTTAACAAACCATTGACTTTGGTAATTTCCCATCTGGGTAAAACTTAAGCTTAGTCTAAGTTTTTTTTTTTTTTTAGAATTTTTTATTTTATTTTTTTCTTGTTTCAGAACTTTTGTTTGTTTATTTATTTATTTTTATGGCTGGCTCAGCCTGCCCTGAGGGCAGGGCTGGCACAGCATGTGGTGCCGGGGATCAAACTGTGGTTCCTGCCTAAGCTTTCCTAAGCAGGTGCTTTAGACCACTAAGCCAGCCTGCCAGGCCCCAAGCTTAGTCTAAGTTTTACACTACAAGAAGGCACACAACAAGGAATTCTGAGTCAAAGGCCAGCATTTTGTGAGAGTTGGAAATAAAAAGAAAAACAAAAAAAGCCTTATGTGTACAAAGCCACAATTTACAAACAATACCCCTTTCGGAGCTGGCAGCACTTGTGTCTAATTCAAGCCTATTCTGAATATAAGTGGGGAAGTTTTCAAAACTCCATTAACCTGACTTGTTTAAATGGAAGTAGTACCTTATTCTTGGCTGAAACAGAATTTAAATGAAAGGGGAGAAGAAATATCATTCTACATAATTAAGGTGGCAGACCCCACTCATTTATACAAAGAGAAGATGTAAAGTCAACAAAAGAAACCCTTTGGTACATCCTTTGGCATTGAAAATGCTAAATAAATGGAAAATAGTCTTGTGGTAACAATAACAGCTAGGCGACGCTCACTCAGGCTCTCCAGATGCAAAGCTGTTTCTCTGTCCACCTCTATTTTCCCCTCACTGACGCACAGCTCACTAAATGCCGGAATGACTCATTTTATCGTCTGGACAGTGGATGGTAGTGTTAACTCCTGAGAGCCTTTCGTGTGACTCTCTCGGTACCATAGGTATATCTAAATGGTGCCAATTTGAAAACTTGTTCCTAGAAGCCTTGGGCTCTGGAATTATCCTTGTCAGACCTAGGAAGGCAGCCCCCCCTCCCAGCAGTCTCTTTTGCATCTCTGAGCTTCGCTATCCGTGCATTTGTGGGGCCTTGAGTAACGGTGTGACAATCGCACGGTGCTCCCGCTGCTCTGCAGCTCGGTTTCCAAGGGTCGGGGTGACCTACGGTGGGACAAAATAAGCCAGTCATTCAGTGGAGCCAGGTATCCTTTGAGAAGCTAAGAAAGGGAATGACGGGGTCACTAGATTATTAGTGTACCGTATATTACCCAGCATAAATGACATCCCTGAGAGAGGCTGTCCCGCCTGGACTCTGATGCTTCCTGCTGGAGTCGTTCTAGAGCAGGCGGGAGCCAGCTGTTCCTCAGGCTACCACACCTGGGGGAGGAATGCTGATCAACAAACGGAGATTCATATTTCAAATTTTTAAAAATCTTTTATCTACTTAAAAATGTATAAATAAATCTTTTATTTATTTATTTGGTACAGGGTCTTGTTACACAGCTTGGAATTACAGTGATCCTCTTGTCTCAGCCTCCCCAGGGCTGGGATTATAAGCATGTGCCACCATGCCCAGTTTTGGTGGCCAGCACAATGCACCTGGGACTCCAGGGTCGGCATGGCGTGTTTTACCTGGAATCGAACTTGTGTCCTTATGCTTGCCAGCCAGGCGTTAGACTGCTGAGCTAGGCAGGTGCTTAGGCTGCTGAGCTATCTCCCCAGCCCTGTGTTAGATTTTTTTGATTGAAAAGACAAGATTCTTTGTTCAGTATCGCCCCTGCTCAGCTAATTTGAAAATGAAGATGTTGTGAGCTGATGAAAATTTCTGAGGATGGTTGACAAGAATCACTAGACCCATCACAGGCCACCAGGTCCTGCTTGCCCCGTCTCTCAGGGAGCCACGACCTAATAGCAATCAGATCCACAAAAATCCTCTGGGGAAAATGCAGATGACCCCTCCTGCGGTGGGTGTGGCTCAGCCCTTCAGCTGTCAAAATCCCACATTCATGAAATTTTGTCTTCTGATGGCTGCCTTATTGCCAGCTGTCAGTTAGATGAAATACAGTTGTCAGTCTCACTCTGAGCTTCTCGACGACACGCGTGAGCCTCTGCCGCCCTGTGTGACTAACTCCTCTGCTGTCTGCGCCATGCCCAGGCACAGTTCTGTCAGCCTGTGAGTCAGACCCCTGCCACCTGGGTCTGCCCTGGAGTCTGTTATGTGGACCCAGTGATACTGACAGACAGGGGCAGGGTTGGGATTCTCACCTGCTTTGGGGAGAATTTTGTGGTTTTCAAAAGACTGTGGTAAAATAAGAACCTAAGGAGAACATACTTCAAGGGCTTAAGAGAGTTCCTTGGTTCTTGTTATAGGGGCTACCTAGAAGGAGGAGAGATTGGACAGTAGTTGCAGACCACCACCCCCAATTGCAGTGACTCAACCCAACAAAGGTTTCCTTTTCACTTTGGCAAAATGTGTCATGGGTTAGCCAGTGGTTTCTGTGCTTCAGAGCCACCCGATGGGGACTCAGAGAACCAAAGCTCCATGACAGCACACATTGTAGACTGCTGGAGACCAAGAAGAGGGGTGAGCTGTGTGTAACTTGGCAAAGCTCCTGGGAGCAGCTCAGATCACTACTATCACATTTAAGTGGTCCGTGCACGTCCAAGCTTAGCTCTGCTGTGGGAACTGGAATAATATTTGTAAGTAATCTTAGTGAGTCCTTGAGACGTCTGGCTACCCAGGCCTACGATGAGGCTCTGTCATTTCCCTTCTGTTTTTTTTTTTTTTTTATGCAACTTTCCTGTATCCTCCATTTATTTTTCTCACAAATGCTTTTCCTTCCTAAGTGAACTTAGCTTTCCTGTAAATGATGCTATTTCCTGTGACATTATTTCTAGCACAGCCATCTCTTTTTTTTCTTTCTTTTAACATTAATGTAGAGGAAAAAGGCCAACTCCCTGCGCTGTTCTTGGATCATTCTAGATTCTTCTTATCGTTGTGAGAATGTAGTAGTCTTTGCTCTTTGTAGCAAAGATCCCATTCTCATGCCACATTCCTTTACCCTACCTGTTGGGGGAGACTAAGCTCACTTTTTCTCCGTGCATTTAGCCTGCCGCTTCTTATTTTGGTGGCCCCGTGGTCCCTTCTGTCCTTGATCGAGCACTCTACTCTTTCATCTCAACTCCTGTCTGTGCGCTTTCTCATTCTGAGTATCTCACTCCTTCTGTAATCCCTCTCCTGCCTGTGGGCCTAATTTCCCTCCATCCGCTCTCATCTCGCCTCTCCTCTCAGACTCAACCCTGAGCCTCGGTCTGTCAACCTTCTTCCCACTTCACCCGATCGCTCTCCACCCTGCTCTCCGTGGTCAGCTGATTCAGCTGTACCTTCCTTTAGCCCCTGAAATGCCCCACTGACTTTGAGCCTCCAGTTGCTTCCTGCAGGGCTGAGAGCTCTGCTGGAGAGAGCTGTGCTGATTGAGCCCGCTGCAGATGCCTGTCCCTCGCCCTCCTGAGCCGTCCTTTCTGCTCCGGGGCCTCTTTATCCATCTCTTGCTGACTCAACGTTCATCCCACACAGCAGTTTTTCTTTTCTTTTTCTTTCTTTTTTTTTTTTTTGTATTTTTTGAGACAGGGTCTCACTATGCAGTTGAGGCTGGCCTTGAGCTCACTTTTGTAGCCCAGGCTGATCTCGAACTCGCACCAATCCTCCTGCCTCAGCCTCCCGAGTGCTGGGATTACAGGCGTGAGCCACCACGCCCGGCCTTCACACAGCAGTTTTTCTAAACATTTTTAACTCTCCGTAAAAGTCAGGCTGTGCTTCAGATATGGTCCCAAAATACCTTTGCAGTTTCATTTTTCACTTCCTAAAACCTCTTCGCTTTGAGCTTCCAAATTTCTAATGTTTTCTCACCCTTTACACATCCCAAGAAAATCCTACCTGGCTTCCATGGGCTCCTTTCTTCTGAAAACACTTGTATTTTTCATAAACACTCAAGTGGTTTTTATTGGTTTTAATAGTTCTTTATTTAGCTCTTTGTATGCCAGTACCATCTTCCTTTTTATTTACGCCTCTTACAATTAGAAACCTTGATGCGTTGCTTATGTACAGTGCATAGCCGGTGCTGTGGCTTTGTCAGGTGTCCTGTTGATTCTCAGTGAATGTACTAGGGACACAAATGTTAGGCTATTGTCTCAGAAATAGTCTTTTTTTCTTTTTTTACTATTTGATGACAAAAGAGTAAAACTGATTTAAAGGCAACCTATTTTTATTATTTAAATTTTAACACAACAGTGGTCATGTGGGTTGCTGTAGATTTAGCTTCTGTCCAGAGCAGTTTAAGGACTGATGTGGAAAAGCCTCATCTCATGTAATGTTCTTAAATTTTGTAGCTCCTCTCCGCACTGCTTAATAAAGACGTAGCTCTCATTCCTTTTTTAAATTTTTGTCCATCTTTTAATATGAAAACAATAGCTTAGGCATAACATTTTGCATGTAGCAAACTTATAAATCCTAGTCTGCTGAAGTACATTTTGGAAGACCAAGTCCGCCTTGCTAGGACTCGCCCACAGCGGAGGGTCTGCTCTAGTACAGGGAAGGAGGGCGCTGGAGAGCGTGGCCAACAGCGGGATTGCTATGGTTATGTTGCAGCACTGGACTCTTGCCTCCCGAGAGGTGGCAGAGCAGGGCACAGAGCAGGCTTCTCCACGTGGGGACGCCCCCTACCGAGGATCCAGGAGGGAGGAGCAGAGCAGAGCGGCCATCTTGGTGGGATACAGGAGATGCTCAAGTTCCTGGTGCTTCCCTCTGGATGCTCTCTGTAAGCTTCTCTGCCTGTGGGGGAAAGATCAGGTGGAGCGGCTGGGTGTGAATGCTTAGGAGAGATCCCTCCTCATCTGGGCAGCTCTCTGGGAGGCTGGGGCAGGAGGATCACTAGGCTGAGGCATTCAGTGATTCAGTGAGACCCTGTGTCTGAAAAAAAAAAAGGACTGGAGATATAGCCCAGTGAGAAGACCCGGGGCGGACCCCAGTACCACCCACACCCACACCCACACCCACACTCATGCACTAAACTGTGAGACAAATACAACACTAGTCATGTAGGTCCAAGGATTGGGTGAGAGCACCCAGGGAGGTCCTGGCTGCAGCAGCGAGATGTGCACCCATGCAGGGTGACTGAGGGCCGTCACCCACGTGCAGCATAGTCACCTCTGACTCTGCCGATTCTTTCAAGTAACCAAATGGTGTATGTATTTGTCAACTTTTATTAAACCCTGCCAGTACATTCAAATTAGGTTAAAAACATTTAGCTTGGGGACAGTGATTGCACCCATAATCCCAGCACTGAAGAGGCTGAGGCAGAAGGATTGCCATAAATTGGAGGGCAGCTTGGACTACATAGTGAGGTTGAAGTCAGCTTGAACTACATAGGGAAACCCTGTCTCAAAAACCAAACAACTTTTTATTTTTTATTTTTTTATTTTTGGGGCTGGGGAGATAGCTCCGAGGCACAAGTGCCTGCTGGGCAAGTGTAAGGTCGTGAGTTCGAACCCTGGTCCCCCAAAAAATAAAAAAATAAAAAAAATAAAAATAAAAAAAAAAAACCCAAACAACTAACCAAATAACCAAACAAACAAATGAAAAAAAACCAATTAGCTTTTTAGAAGCACTGGTCATTATTACCATACTGTTTCAACTATGCAAAACAAGGGAATGATTTTAATCTCTAATTTAAACAATTATATTGAAGATTCGAATATCACCAAGAAAAGCGATGAGGTATATATTAATGCCAATAGAGGAAATTCAGGTGGGACAAACATATCCTGTCATCTTCTGGTCCAAAGTAAACATCTTCATGATGTAAAGTTTTTTTTTTTTTTTTTTTTTGGGGGGGGGTCTACAAGGGTACAGGCTCCAGCGTGTATTTATATATGCTCATTTAGTTTGGCTCCTTTAACTGGTTAATCTAATTAGATAACAATAGTCTGAAGGGAAGATCTAGTGCAATGATGCAGTTCACTGACAACTTGTTTCTTGAATTTACTGTAGCTGATGCTATCCACTTATTTTAGAGGTGGTAAAATCACTTACCTTGAAATTTGTGTGTATAATTAATAGCCTTGAGTGTGTGCACATGGCATGTGCCAAGGCTCCAGAATGCCTTGCTCTTGCGAACCGACCCTGTGTCCCCCTAATCTTTTTTCCTCCCTCCTTTCTAGGTCGCCACTGCATGTGTCTGTGTCCATGACTTGGACTACTTTGGGTAGCACCTGTAGGTAGAACTACAGTTTTGTGTTTCATGATTGGCTTAGTCTATTAGCATGGTGTCCCCAAGGCTCCAGGCACGTAGGAGGTGACAGCATTTCATTCGTCTTTAAAGCTAGCGTCCCATTGTTGATGATACATTTCACATTGTGCTTATCTGTCCCTGTACCAGTGGACATTTGTATCATGTTTCGTTATACACTATTGTGAGCAATGTTGCCATAAATATGGATATGCTACTGTCTTTTGAGATTGTCTTCTTAATTCTTCGAATTACATACCCAGAGGTAACAATGCTAGGTCACATTGTAGTTTTAGCTTTTAATTTTCTGAGGAGCTGCCATGGAATTTAGGCTGGGGAGATAGCTCAGTGCTCTAAGTGCCTACCTGTCAAGCACGAGGACCTGGAATCCATCCCAGTACCACATGCTGTGCTGGCTGCAGAATAGCGTGCGCATGCCCAGCTGGCTACTGAACTAGGGGCAGTGGAACACGCATGTAATCCCATCACTGGAGAGGCTGAGACAGGATGGTCACTATGAGTCTGGGCTGTGTAGGGAGATCCTGTGTCAGACAAACAAACAAACAAACACACAAACAAAGAAACAAAGTTAAAAACGGGGTCAGCCAGATAGCTCTGGGGACTAAAGCTCCTGCTTAGGCAGAGTACAAGTGTCAGGGTTTGATCCTGGGTACCACAAGCCATGCCAGCCTGATGACCCTCAGGGCATGCTGATGCAGAGATTGAGATCTATTATCCCAGCTCTTGGAAGGCTGAAAACAGGTGGATCACTCTGAGTCCAATCTATGTAGTGATGGGGGACCAGGGAGATAGCTCTGTGGCACAAGTGTCTGCCTGGCAAGTGCAAGGTCTTGAGTTCAAACCCTGACCCCACAAAAAAAGAAAAGAAAAGAAAAGAAAAGAAAAGGAAGATTAAAGTCCTCCAATATATGTAGTGAGACCCTATTGACCCTGTACGAAAGAAAGAAAGAAAGAAAGAAAGAAAGAAAGAAAGAAAGAAGAGACAAAAAACATTTCACAATCCCATGCGTTAGTAATGCACATGGGTTCTGGTTTCTCTAGGCTTTTGCTAACACTTTGTATTTTCTGTTTTTTTTTTTTTTTTAATAGTAACCATTCTAATAGGCTTAGGCTTCACTTTAGCCCTTGTTTAATCATTGCATTCCCTTCTGGTTTCCAGCACATGGCTTTATCATCCTCCACTTTCCACACACAGGGGCCTCTCCTGGGTGCACTGCCTGGGCACGGAGGTGCCGTGCACCTGGGAGGCTGAGAAAAGGAGAATTACTGAGAGTTTGAGCTCGGTAATAAGACACTGTACCAAATACATTATTAAAAATAAAATAAAATAAAACACTGACATGAACCTTCTCTTAGTTACTGTCATACCACCTGGTCTGCAGTATTTATGTTCTTCAGCACACGTTTATTTCTGGTCCAGGATTTGTTGGCGGAATCGCTCATAACCTAACCTCAGCCTTAGGGCTTAGTGGGGCTGACCGCAGCACCTGGACCCAGCACAGTGTAGACACAGGGCCCACGCCTGGCTCGTCCTGAGCAAGCATTTGTTTCTGTCCTTTACATTTGTTTTTCTTATTTTGTGTTTTATTGATACCTGTTTGCAGTACATGACTATGTTCATGGTCAGAGATACGTACCTGGACATCACACATTGTAACTTTTTTTTTTTTTTTTTGTCTTTTCCCCCTTTCCTCCCTGTCTAATATTGCTTTTTTTTTTTTTAGCTCTAGGAACTGAGTCAAGACATCAATCCAAATTCCAAGTTGACATAATTAGGAAAGAAGCAGCCCCTTTCTTTTGAACTGCTAACTTAGTTAGAGTTGAGCCCAGTGCTATTTGTGGTCATGTGGTTACCACTCAGGGAGAACAGGGAAGAGAACAGCTCCATGCAGAAGAAGAGAATAAATGAGGAAGAGGGAGGGAAGCGGGGACAGAGAGGGAGGGGGGGGAGGGGGAGGGAGGCGGGAGGGGCCGAGATTGTGGCGCAAGTAAATAAGACCAGATATACTGAAAAGATCATTTGTTCTCCTGATTTTCAGTTTTTAGAACAAATAAATTTCCTTTCTTTTCTTTTCTTTCTAAGACAAATTGAGTCAGAGTCCTAAAGTATGTCCCTTTTAATCTACTGTGGTTGTCATTATATGCTAATTTGGCTTTTCCCTCTATCCTGTTTGTCTTACACAGATATGTCACCATAACTTCAAATAACGACGAGTGTTATAAAAAGAGAGAAATACAAAGCCTAAGGCTAGCAAGTGACGTGGAGGGTAGACGTTACTCCCTCTGAGTGGCCGAGAAAGCTTCTCTGAGAGTACTGTGGCCCGAGATGTGATCTTGTGCTGTTCAGGAGCTCGCGAAGGAGCCTGATACAGCAGCCCCGCAGCAGCACAAACCTGGGGTGTCCCAGCAACGGCAGAAGGGGGGCACCACCTCCACCACGAAACACAGGGAAAATGAGAGGAAAAGAGTCACACGGAGGCAAGGCACTGCCAGGTCACGCAGGGCCAGCACTCTAGGGAGCTTCCAGCCAAGGACGATGTTTCTAGATCAAACGGGCGTCCCTAGGCCTTCCCGCGCTCCTGCTTCCTGCTTCTTGTGCTCCTGGCCCCCCAAGAGCTGTGCCCCTCACCCCCAGCGGCCCCTCCTGCCTCACCAGCTCCCCTCCCTAGGCACGGGGTGAATGTGCCCCTGGCCCCTTCCCCTGTCTCAGGTCCGACCCTCGTTCATCGCCGGAAGGGAGCAGCCCTGGCCTCCCCTAGCCGCTCCCGCCTCGCAGGCGGCCACTGTATCCGTCACAGGCCGCGTTTGCCCTGCTTCTCGTTATCTGTGGAGCACCCTCCTGCAGTCTTTCGGAGCTAGCTCTTTCTCCTCCATCTTCCCCCCTTCTCAGGGGACCCCAGGGGCGCCATGTGGCCCCTCTCTGGGCATCACACTGCACGCCACCTGCAGGGCACGCCGCAGCCTTACATGCAGGGCTTTGCCTCTGCTTGCGAGGCACGGGCTGGGCTCAAGGGTTCCTCACTAGAGCTCCGTGGCCAGCTGAGCTCGCAGTTCCCACACTGCTTTGCGGCAGCTGTGTGCATGCGTCTGTCTCCTCATCTTAAACTCCTTGAAAATAAACGATTTTTCGTCATTTCTCTTTTTTAGGATAGAGCAATTCCGATATGATTATGAACAAATAATGCCACTTTAACCTTTGAGGCGTTTCCCCTTCATAAGCAGCTTACAATTCATTGAGTAATTTCAAGGATATAGTGCTTCTTAAAAAAAAGTAGGTGTTTCTTATTTTTCCACTTTATCTGTTGTTTTTATATAAAAAGATTGAAATCTACTTAAAGACGCACATAGGCACTGACACACTTAGATCTACAATTTTTTTTTTTTTGTTGGAAATCCATCTGTAACCTATTTGTCTAACTTATTTAGGGCATTGTTTTCAAATTTATTTTTTCAATTAATAAAATTCTTCACTTTGTAGTTATGACTCCATGGGGTGCAAGCACAGAATTTAAAACTTCAATTAAAATACATAAAACAAAACAGCAGCAATTAAAGAAAAACACATTTGAAAAAACTCAGCTTAAAATGATGCCCCAATCAAGAAGGGTAATTTAAAAAGATAAATATTGAAGCTATGAAGAAGCAAATGCTGGTGATTTAAAAATAATCTTTGCATTGTAGAAAAAGAATATGGGCTGTTGTTTGGCCCTTTGAAAGGCCCTTTCTGGAGCACACTCCAAACTCCAAGGTGCCTAAGAGGTCAGCAGGTCAGCACTCACACCACTGTTTTTTTTTTTTTTTTAACCACTGTTTTTTTAAATAATCCACCAAGAGCCTGGTCTTCTCAGTGTTGTTTTTGATGGCAAGAACGTTCCAGTCACAACAGCAGATGTGAACGTATCCCAAAGGCCAGGAGTGAGATCTACACGGAGACCTGCATTTCTCTTTCAGGGTGTATCATTCTAGTGAGCCTGAAATTTCCAGTCCTTTTGTCTCTAATGTTTTAGAATAAGCAGAGATCTTTTACCTCTCACTTCATGCTAAATAATGTAGTTTGGAGGTGCTGGGTAACAATGTGGAGGTTGAGTGAAACATATTTATCTACTTAATGAGGAAAATCAGAAGGAGCTATAAAGCCTGATCTACATAGTTATGATGCTTGATAATAGGAAGCTTTTATCTGAATGTTTTATTATTTAAAAAGTCTTACTAGAATGCTTCGAGAGGAAGTAGATTTTGTGTTTCTCGTGTGTTATGGTTTATGTCTAGTTGTCCCCTCAAAGCCTCATGTAGTCACTGGGCGGTGACTTCTAGAGTTTGAGACTTGATCCATGATCCCTGGGATTATGGGTTTTAGTACTGATGGGATTATGGGTCGAAGTACTTCTGGGATTATGGGTGTAGCCTAAGGCAGGGGCTAAGGTGGAGAGCCTGAATGTAGTATAAAGAGAGACAGAGAGACAGACTCGAGTTGTTGCTGTTGCTCTCTGCTGCCCTGTTTGGTTGGCTACGTCTGCCACCATTTTGTTGCTGTTCCACCGCCATGAACTGGATGCTTTCTGCTCTGTTCCACTCAACCTTGGGCCAGCTTGACACCTTGTTATGCTCAGGCCCTGTGAAAGACAGAGGCAAAGCAGTACCTGGCTTCAGGGAATTCACACAGTAGGGAGATAAGCGTTGTCCTAGTCAATACCCAACACCCATAAGTCAAAGGATGGGAGGATTGTTTCGGCTCACAGTCTCACGGGAGGCCAACTGGGGCCAAAGCAGAAGGCTCACGGTGGAAGAGCATGGTGGGGGAAACGTATACCACTCATGGCCACCCGGAAGCAGAGGAGGAAGAGTGAGAGGCAAGCGTGTGCCCTTCTGGGTCACACCCATAGGGGCGCACCTCTTAGTGGACTCTTCAAGCATCCTAATCTCTGGACTGAAGTGAGGATGGTTGCCTTGCAGAGCATGGCACCCCATCTACCACCCACCCGTGACCTCAGCCTCGACCCTACTGGTGGCCCCATCAATTTCCGGGACCTTGCTTTGGAACATAGGAGCCTTCTGGAGGGCACCCTTGATCCAAACCAAGTGGGGTAAGGGATGGACTTGTGTTTACCTTGTACCTTAGGAAATGGCCCTGGAAGGGACTTGAAGGCGCTGAAGAGGAATAAACAAATAAGTGCGAGCGCAGTGGAGGGGCAACAGGGCAAGCCGGTGTGCGAGGCTGGAAGTGGACGGAAAAGCTAACAGCAGTGGAAACCCTGATTTCAAGCTCCAGCGGGAGGAAACGGCAATGAGGAAAGAAGTCAAATTTCACTGCAAAACAGCAGGAAGTCTCAGATATGGCAGATGCTCACTGTCGCTGAAGACAGGAATGAAGCATGGAATCGGAAGAATGAGAAGCAGGAGAGACTAGAAATTTCCATGACAGGGGCCCGGCAGGATGGCTCAGTGGTCTAAAGCGCCTGCTTAGGAAAGCTTAGGCAGCTGCAGGGACCGTGGTTCGATCCCCGGCACCACGTGCTGCACCAGCCCTGCCCTTAGGGCTGCCTGAGCCAGCCATAAAAATAAATAAACAAACAAAAGTTCTGAAACAAGAAATTTCCATGACAAGCTACGGGAACTTTTGGTTTGTATTTGTATTTGCTTCTCCACTGTTAATAACCAGTTTTAAAAAAAAAATGTTTTTTAAATTAAAAACAGAACTTGAGAGGCTAAAGCAAATGAATGGTGGGAATGAAGATGCTATATTAAAAACAGGAACACTAGAGAGAAGTGCTGCTGGCTGGGACATGCATCTGTCTGGCCTCTTCTCCCAAGAGGAGAGCAACTTTGCAGGCGCTGACCTATCATAGGTCATCGCCTGGCTATGCCTGGACACTGAGGATGCGGGCTTGGATTGCAGTGGTACGCCACCATCACCAGCTTCCTTCCTTCCTTCCTTCCTTCCTTCCTTCCTTCCTTCCTTCCTTCCTTCCTTCCTTCTGTCTTTTTCTTTCTTTCTTCCTTTCTCGTCTTCCTCCTTTTCTTCTTCCTCTTCCTCTTCTCCCCCTTCTCCTCCTCCTTTTTTTATTTGGTGGTGCATTCCTGCAATCTATGATCCCAGCACTTGCAAGAATGAGTTAGAAGATTGCCTTGAACAAGTGATTTTCTGCCTAGACAGCGGTGGCGGACTGTGGCATGTGTATCACAGTGCGGTGTTTGTATCACTGAAAGCTCTAAGACGTTTGCTATCACTGGCCTAGAAGGTGGCTTTCAGGGAAGAGGAAGTGTTTTGGGAGTGTCCCAAAGATTGCCATTATTTGACAGATGTCATAGTTTGAGGTTATGCGAGAGGAATGGTACAGTTCACAACACATATTTTATAAGATTATTTTATAATGACCACTCAGAAAATCACATTCAAAAAGTGCCAGAAATCTGTCCATACACTAAAGACCAAAGAATCTGGCTGATGGGCTTGGAGCCCTTGGTAATGTCCTGTGTGAATCCAGCTGAAGTCACAAAGCCCCAATCAGTGCCTCCCACGAGTCCAGCTGGATGTCTAGAATCCATGACAGGGTCTCTTGTGGGCCTGTTCCATGGATCTGTGCTGCAAAGGCCTCAAGGTCAGTGGTGGAAGCCAGAAAGTCTGTGCCCGTGGGAAGAAGGATCTGAGCTAGCCGGCTGACGGCCAGTGTCCAAAGAAGCACCAGAACTTCCCCGAATGCTACCATAGCCATCCCCAGCAACAGTGAGGTCCCAAGCTCCTCTAGTGATGAGGAAAGCTGAATGCCTATTGGGAAATCCAACATGACGTGCTTCCCCAGGAGACTGGGCTGCGTGCCATCTTCCCCTCCTGAGCTAGGAAGCAGTGCTCCAAGTGAGGACCAGAGTTCCCCTAAAGTTAATGGTAGCTGTTGAGGTTACTCTTCCCTCGTTGGTGGGACAGATACCCGACACTGAAGATGAGCCCAGTTCCTGGAGGTTTTAGTCCGCATTCAGCTGGCTCCAAGGAAGAGGCACACGCCAGAGGGCAACCTTTCTTGGTGGCAGCTAAGAGCAAGAGTGCAGGGAGAGAGCTAGTAGCAGCTCAAGCAGCTAACTTTTTTTCCTTCCTTACATTGAAATGCAAATCACCTGCCCCAGGGGAGGTACAGCACCCACACTCGCCAGAATCAATTACGAGTTCCAGAAGCTGCCCTATGACTGCATGAGGCTTTAGGGGTATACCTAGACACAAACCATAAGAGTAGCCATCCTCAGCAATAAATAATTAGGTCCCAAGCTCATTCAGTCATGGGAATGCTGAGTTCATCAGGAAAGCCAGCATGATAATGTCCCCTGGCCAATAGCCCATCAGAACCGGAAGCCTCCAAACAGTTTCCCGAACAGCCTTTAACTTCTTCCTTTCCAGATTTGTCTCTTATGCTACTGGCAACGACGCTCAGGTGGCCTTCCCCACCCAGAACCATGATGGGTTAGTCCAGCTGGGTGTAACAAGTTGACACCCAGTTGTTCACCCATCACAACAAACATCTGTGTCGTCCTCTCCATTTTGCAGCTAGTCTTGTAATTGCATAAGGGCCTTGGGACCAGGATTTGGCCAGTGTGATGCCTGCGGAAGCTGTAGGCCAGGTCTTCAAAATCTCAGCCATTTCATTTTATCTTGTGGCAGTAACTGCAGGTGCCAGATATAGGCAGTGAGGGAAATGTCAGACCTATACTTGACTTCGCTTGCATTTGGAGTGAGACTTACTATGGAAAACACTCGGACTTGGGGTTTATATATTAATACAGCACACCTTAGGCTGAGATTACATGGGGCATAAGAGGCAGTGAGGAGTGAGTGACAGGAGGAATACTAGAACAGAGTTACTAGGTTCAAATTCTCCCACCAGCACTTACGTAGTGTGAGGCCTTACGTAAGTTGACTTTGGCGACTCTGCATCCTGTTGCTCTTTCTCCAAATTAGAGCAGCAGTAGGAGCTGTCTCACTGGGCTGCCGCAAGGACTGAAGATGTTAATATGTGCAGCACGTTGAAGTGTAAGGTCTCTGCTATCATCATTACCTTGAAAATAAAGAAGCTGGAAATGGCATCTTAGGGGAGGAACAATAGAATGAAGTGAGATGTCACCCTCTTTTAGAGATGTCCTGTGTGAAAGTGGCAGGCCAGCAGGATGGCTAAGGGATTCTCTTGGTTGGGCAGCGAGGAAAAAGGCCCCAGGCTGGCTTGCTGAAGAACAACCAAAGTTGGTTTCTGTTAGCTCAAGAGGCTGCAAGTCCAGGACCAGAATGCCAGCAGGACTGCATCAAGTGACAGCCTTCTTCTGGGTTGCAGATGACTGAGTGACTTCTTCTTGTGTCTTTTCAAGGTAGAAAGAGAGTAACAGAGCTCTTTGCATCCCCCTTTCATAGAAAACACTCACTTCATTCTTGAGGGTACCCTGTTCAAGATCAGGCAGTCTGCCAAGCAACCTAGCTTCTAGTCCTGCACTGTGGAATGTTAGCACAGGAGCTTTGGAAGAGTGCGAACACTCAGAGCATTGTGGGTGCATAGGTTAGACTATGGGCAGGGCGCAACACCCAGGAAGAGCGAGATGGAGCAGAGCATTCGTTGTGTGGGTTGGATATCACTTTGCTCTTAGGAATGTCCTGGGGCCATTCCCTGGGGGCCAAGGAACTTGGACTCCCTCGGGACAAGGTTTGGGCCTGTGCGCTCTCACGGAACTTGGACTCCCTCGGGACAAGGTTTGGGCCTGCGCGCTCTCACTCTCTTTTTACCCTATAAGGGCCCAAGGAAAAGTCATGTGGCAAAGGATTTGGGTCCAGATGAGGGCCGCATTAGAGAGGGGCCCCAGATGCTTTTCTAGAGAAGGTGGGTTTCTTGTGATGTCTATAAAGGTCTGTTGGACGCGCACGGGGTTGATTGATTGAGAAGCAAAAGAAGCAGGGCCCTTGGCTAAGTCGCTTTTGAGGATGCCGGCGTGTTGCTAGCAGCAGTACGTTCACGTTCATTGCACACCTGCGGCACGGTCAGGAAGCAGACCTGCCTCACCGCACGACCCAGAAGGCCTCCGCGCTTACTCACGTGTTGTTCCAGTTCAGTGCATGCTGAGCAGTCCAGGGACAGAGGGATCGACCCAGCACGCACGCTTCAGCACCGTCACCGGTGACATAATATTACTTACGGCACACCTGGATTCGGTATGAAGTCTGAAAGGAAATCCAGGATGAACGGTGCTCATACGGTGATGGCTTAATAATGTATTTCAGAGAGAAAGGAGAGCAGTGATGTACGAGAACTATGAATGGCCACGTAACGGTGCAGGCTGCCCAAGTTTAATCGCTCTAAAGAGTCGTTCTTCTTCTCAGCAGCACTGAAAACAAAGGTGTAGTGACTCTCCAAATAGGAACAATAGCTCGCCATATAAGTTTCATGGTGCCGGATCTGTTCTGCTCTCAGTGTGAGGCTCAATCACCTTTCAAGGAGGTCCACACTGCCACAGTGCCCTGGAAGTCACCTGACGTCACCTTGCTCAGAGGCTATCTTTCCTTAAGTTCTCTAGTACTTTGCTTTTGAAACAAATTGGCCGGTATACACTGTTACGCTCATGCTGGAAGGCAGAATAGGAGAAAGAACCTGGAATTTTTAGGTTAGAAGCCAGGTTGTTTACTCCATGGTGATTTTGGGGGCAAGATGCTTAATGTTTCTTGGATTCAATTTCAACTTTTTTTTTTTTTTTTTTTTTTTTTCTGGTACCAGGGATTGAACTCAGGATGTTGTGCTTGCCAGGCAAGCACTTATTCTGCTGAGCTATCTCCCTGGCCCGTCAATTTCAGCTTTTTGAGGATTTACAAAATTGTGTTGCAGTGCTTATCCCACAGGAATAAAATGGACACCCATCCCCCCTCTGACTCTCTCTCTCACTTCTTCTCTCTCTCTCTCTCTCTCTCTCTCATGTATTCGGTATAAGGTCTCACTACACAGCTCGGACTCATAGTGATCCTCCTGTTCTCAGCCTCCCCAGTGCTGGGATTGCAGCTATGTGCCAGCATGCCCAGTCTCAGTGGTTAGCTCAGCATGCTCAGGAGTGGGGCCAGTGTGGCCCGACATGGGGTGCTGGGGATTGAGTCCCAGTCTCTGTGCTTGCATAAGCAGGTGCTCAGTTTGCTGAGCTATCTCGCTGGCCCTCCATTTCTTCCACCTTATTTTTTTTTTTTCTTTACATTTACCACTGTGTGATAATGGATTTTAATCATTTTAAAAATAAGAGAACTGTCCAAAGCATTGCTGACTGCTCAGCATTCAGCGCCGTGTGGCCTGTGGACGGCCGATGTAATCCATGAGGCATACATTAAAGCATGTGGAATCTATCAGTTGCAACCCAGGCTTTGCTTTCTGCCTTCCTAAGGGAGCTCTGTGTTCACCAGAGAATTAAAGCTGTGTCTCAGAGGAGCTCTGGTGGTGACACCACTGCTGAAGGTGAAACAAAATCAAAAGTCCTCATGGCAAGAACAGAAAGGAGCCTTTGAGGCGCCGCCATCCCTCGTTTTCACCAGGGCCCAGGGGACACTTTCAGAAGTGGAGCGTGATGGCGTGTTGACTCACAGAGCCCACCTTCCTGTCCCCAGCAGAATATCAAAGTGAAGGCAGCCTTTCAGAGAGCGTTTCCTCCATGCTGGGCCCTGCTGAAAAACCATTATTAACCCCACCAATTCATGTCCAAGTGGCATCAATCATTTGGGTCCCACAATGTCTGACTGTAAATTATGACATTATCTCTGAATAGGAAGGTGATAATAATAATAATCATAAAAAAAGAAAGAAAGCTCCCAGCATGGCCTGGGCTGGCTGAGGACCTGAGCCGGACCTGTCATATTTGTTCTCAACATGAAAGGCTTGGCTGCGTCCTTCCCGGCCCATACATCACTGGACCTGTCATGGGTTTCTGTAGGACCAGTTGATGCAGCTCACGACAGCAGCTGCTGGCTAGCTTTGGGGATCCTGACTCAAGAAACAGTTGCTGGGGTACGGGGACCTCAAGCATCCTGCCAGAGAGTGACGTCCTGCCGTGATCTCCTGCCACTGCCCTCAGGAAGTCACCAGGAGGAGTAAACTGCTGTCACCCAGATGAAAGGCCCCCTTCTTCTGATCTCTCCACTACGAAATTACTTCAGTGCCACACTGTATTTTATGTCAATACCTATTTTATTTTTCAAAATTGAAAAAGATATAAGTACATTGTTCCCTGCATTCCTGATGCTCTGGGTAACCTAGCAACTGAGCATGCCACAGAGCACACACCAGGGCATTAGCGCACTCGCCCCGCCACTCACAAACAAGTGGCCCCATTTCCATTGCAGATGATTTAGGCTAAATTAATGGCTAATAGTCGCTGTTAATATTAATAATAATAACCTCGCTTTTTCATTTCTTAGAACTAGATTTGGAGGGAATAATGCCTGGTTCTAAGGGTATGTGTGGGAGAGTGTTTTTCACCAAGCCTACCCCTTGCAAACGTTTTGCATGAGATCTAGGTAGCTAGCAGCGTGCTGCAAGGTGATAAACCTACAAAATGGGTTACTACATCTGGAATCCACACACAGTTTTCAGGTTCAAAACTGCCTCATGCTTTCCATCTTTGGGTGGAGGATGTTGTCCACAAGGAACTTCAGTGCACGGATCGGACAGCTTAGCTGGTCAGCGCTGAGGCTTGTCCTCTGGGAGGTCTCCTGACAGAGCCTTCTGGCCAGCAGCCCCAGGACTAACAGCGGAGCCCGGATGCGAGAGTCAGGGTCAAGGAGAAGTTCAAGGAGCTCTGACCTGAAAGAATGCGCGCCGGGTCTCCGGTCTCAGCACTGCGAAAGAGTGCTGAAGAATGGCAGGGATTATGGGGAAGGGAAGAAAGAACCTGGAAGAAACAAAGGCCAGAAAAGAGGACATTTCCAGGAACAAAGAAGAAGAGTAAGAACCAGGTGTAGCACCGTAAAGCAGGAGTTGGGTGGGCAGGTTTTTGGAAACAGGAAATTCAAGGGTTGGTAGCTAGGCATCTAAAAAGCGCTTTCACCTTGACTTGTTCTTTACTTTCGACTTTTCCTTTAAAGTTGCCTCACCTATTTCTGTTTTGTGCAGTCAGTGACTTAGAGGTGAAACACACGCACATGCGCACACACAGACAAATAGCATGCAGACGCTTTCATTAATAGGGCTTTGTGAATAATTCACTGTTCACTCTTCCCTTCGCCTGTCCTTTAAAAGGAGTCCATTTAATTTGGTAGCTTCTTTTCCTGAACCACCACAACTTTAACAAGCCTTTGCAACTCTTTTAGAACTCAGACCTCAAAAAGAACCCTTGAAAAGTCCTGCTGTTTCTCTCCTTAACTTGTCACCTCAATCTGAAGAACTAAGGGCCTTTCATTTTGAGTACACCCTGCTGCTTTTTAATAATCTACTAGTGAACTTAGGCATTTTCGCCTTTAGCTTACAGCTGTTGCAAATAATATTTCCCCCCAATCATGAAGAAAATATTTTAATACTTTGAGAGACTCTGGGCCACTTGTTATATGAGGAAAATATCTATCCAGTGTCTCATTTAATTTTGGTTGTAGATGTCAACAGAGCTGCTCCTTAAAGTATCATTTGTAAAAACGGGAACAAAAATTTAGGCACACGTGTTGTTTATGCTAAGCTGAGCCATTGTGTCCACTTAGAACGCATTCCTGTACTGCCAGCTGGACAAGCCTGTATTCTAAGTACTCGCCATTCGTGGTGATTAAGTAGCAAACCATTTGGTGGCACTTCTTGCCACCAGGGAAGTGACAGGATGCTAAGTGTCACTGCAGGGCAGCAGGGTATGGGTGTGTTTGCAGAGCAGAGCTGAGAACGTGGCAGGCGGCAGGGCGGTGCGAAGCTGGGCTTCGACACCCGCAGATCGCGGTCTTCGGATTGTCCAGATTTTGATAACTGCCTCTAAGAAAACAGATCCAGGTAGGATGTGTTTTCCCATGGACATGGAGAGAAGCAGCTGCCTTTTAAAAGCCTACATTAACGTACTTGCGCCTGAACACTTATAAAAGGTAGCCCAGCTACAGGGAATGTGTCCCTCCCTGTCAAAGCCACAGTGAAGTGACCCGTGCATCCGAGGTTTCTGTGGCTGAGGCGAAGGGGTAGACGTCTGAGCAATGGCTGCCGCTTGGTGTGCCAGAGCGCCTCGTCTCAGGGCAGCAGCACGGAAGGACACGCCCTCCACTGCCTTAGAACCTGTGTGCTCGCTGCTTCTGCTCGGCTGACTTTCGGGGCTGCTCCCAAAGTTGACTTTGCCTTCTCCAAACTGTTTTCTGTTACCAGAGCACTGGCCAAATGGACAAATAAAACGGCAGGGTCAAGAGCAACATAGAACTAGGACAAATGATAAAGATCAGGGGCTGAGAGGTCTGGGCTTGTCCTGCATTACAACGAGCATCAGGAGTTGGGAACCCAACTGTCAACGAGGAGGCCATCGGGCCCTTTCATCTGCAAAATCTGTGAACAGATGGACACCGCTTTGAAAACAAGAGAATGTATGACTGATAAATCTAATTTGTACGTCATGTGATTTGCATTGTAAAAATAGCTAAGGTGCCAAATGTTAAATTAACACAAACGAAAACAAAAAAAAATCCTTCAGAGTTGTAGGTAAGTGGATATGAATCATTCCTTCCTGGTCTGTGACAGGATGCTCTAAGTCAGAGAACAGACTCTGCCATCACTGGGCAGTTCTGTCATTGGCCCAGCAAGAATGTCCCCCGACACTGTCATGATACGCTGTTTACAAAGGTGAAGCGGGCCTCACCTGCTCTTAGTGAGTTTTAGAAGCCCTTCCATTCCAGGTGGGTGGTACCCCGAGGTCTTTCATTAATATCAAGGTGTTAGAGACACTACTTAGCGCCCTCTCTGTAGGGCATCCCTAGCTTAAAAGCAGACACTTAGAGTGGGGGTCATTAGCCCAAAGAAATATGATATTAAATACAGAATTCTGGGCATCACAATGAAGTGAATTTATTCTGATTGGGCCACCTGCTTAGGTCTCATATTATAGTTCATGTGAGCTACCTGTTCAGAAGCACCGCCACCCCTTTCACTTGAGTGCCAACAGCTGGCACACTGAGTGTACCCCAATTTTTCATCAGAACATTCAAAAATGAATTGACCTTGACTTGTAATTTTGCCTTTTTGTACGTGGTACCCTCTTATAGCTTAACTTTAGTTTACTTGATGAAAGAACGTAACATTAAGTCAGGAATCTTTTTTTTAGTAAATATACCTTGAGAAATTATTAACGAAGAAATTACAGGAACATGTGTCATAATTTTACTTGGACTAGAAGTCAATATAATGGGACTAAGACACAGTGCAAGTCATGAATAGGTAATATTTCTTAAAATAGTACAATGATTAATATATATTTTAAACTATATAATAATATAATACCATATATATATGTATGTATATATATATATATATATATATATATATATATATATATAATTGCTTGGCGCTGGGGCCGGAAGAGCCTTGCTCCCCATGTGCTTGACCACTGAGTGACTCCCCACCCTACCCATATTGTCACTTACACACACGATTATGGCTCAATTCGGAAAACAGCCAGCAGACAGCTGAAAAGAAAGCAAGAAGTCCCTTTTGTGATTTTAAACTAGATACTAAGTATATGAAAATTAAATAAACAGTGCTTCCAGCGGTGCCCTGACGGGGCCTGAGCACTTGCCCAGCCTGTGCAGCTTTATTGCCAATACTGAAAAAGCAAATCAGACAACAATACCAATTAAAAAAATAAATAAAACCATTTCAAAGGAACACTAACCCAAAGCGGCGATCCTAATCTTTCACCCACTCCGCTGACTTCTCTCATTTTCCTCTGCCAGTGGCCCACACTGCACATGGTCAGACAAATTCTGGCAAAACAGAAATCTCATGACAGTGCTTCCATGTGAAGTTGGGTGGGCTGGGCAGAGGGCGTTGCTGGATGTTCTGGTCAGTGGTCCTGCCAAGTGTCCACCCATGTTGGGTGGGCATAGGGGGCATTTGTGATTACCCCTTCTAGAGCTTCCTGGCAAATATACTGTGCTGTCAGTACCCACAGAGCAGCTGTCTCTTGCCCTGTTGTGTTTGGTAGGACTTAAGACTCAGGCAGCAGTTTGCTCGGATTTCGTGTCACGTGAAGAGCTATGTGGTAAATCAAAACCAGATGTTCTTCAGCAAGGGGCTCTGCCAGCTGATGAGCCTGGCATCGAGAGGGGATGCCAGCGCGAGGGTTCTCAGGGCCTTCACCTAGGAGTCCGGATGCCTGGCCCAGAGCGACGGCTGTGTTACTGGGTCCCTGAATAATTCAGCACATTTCTGTGGAGTCCTGAATTCTTTTGTAGCATGCAGTGGACATGAAAAGGCATCCAAGAAATGGTTTAAAGTTTATTTCCATTGAAAATAAACATTCTGAAATAGTCATATTTTTTAAGCCAGAAGAAGAAAAAAATTGAGTCATAAAGTCTGAAACTATCAGATCAAAGTACTTAAAAGTTGTTTGAAAAATTAGGAAAATTTAAGTGGCAATCACTGGCTCAAAAATAAAAATAAAAATAAAAATAAAATAAAATAAAATAAAATAAAATAAAATGCCCACTGCTGAATTGCAATGAAATTCAGTCACAATTTTTCATGTGTTTTTTGAATGGTATTTATAAAAATGCCAGCTGCAAAGTAATTAGTTGGTATTAAGAACTGATTAATTCATATTCCTTTAATGTCACGTTTCTCTCCTTCAAGGGGCATGAAGTAGTGCTCAAACATGGGTCCAAGCTGGAGATCAGATTTCCAAGTGGGAAGAACAGTTCTTAATTTGGGCAACCAAAAGTGTTGATGTGTGTGTGTGTGTGTGTGTGTGTGTGTGTGTGTGTGTGTGTGTGCTTGCGAGTACATACACACATTTGTTTTAGTACAACTTCTACTCAGAGAGACTCATTAATATCGTGTGCTTTATGACTATTTAAAAATAAATTATACTACCCCAATCCATACTTCCTAATCAGATTGGCAATTTGATTTATTTTCTCAGGAACTGCAGATATAGGTAGACTTTATATCAAGAAGGGTTTATTTAAAACTGTTGCAAAACCCGAAAGTGGTAACAGAAACTAGCAACAGAGATTCCCTCTACTCCCAACGCTCATAGGCAGGCATGCGGAAGCGAACGAAGTATTCCGGGTCTCAGAGACTAGTGGCCAACTGCAGACCACTGAGATAAGCTGCCATCTTCAGGTTATTCCTTCAGAGGGATGCTCTGCACTGGCGATTTCCTCCCAGGGTCCTTTGGTGGCAGTAGGACAATGGTAGACACATGCTCATGGGGTTGATTGCAGCCACACGTAGGTTTTCTCTTTGGATGACAGGACGCTGCCTTAGAATCGATCCTACACTGTCGGAGCACTAATCCTGGGCTTGCTCTCAGCTGTCTTCAGCCAGTGACAGCCCGCCGTGACTTTCAGCCCTGGGACACACTCGCCTGGGTTTGCACGAAGTGTGAGAACGCGCGCAGAGCCGGTTCAGAGGGCACGAAGACAGGGTCGCTGCACGTGTGTCTCCGCTTTGTGCGGGGTCCGGCTTGGCTCAGCTTTATGCAGATGTCGCCGCCTCTGTGAGCCCCAGCTTGTGCCATATGGGATTCCCGCGTATGGCTGGCCGGGACACATGCCCGTGGGAACTATTCTAACGCAGGCCTTTCCCATTACTGCTGCCTGGCCAGTGGCTTTACTCAGGCAACAGTCGCATACAGAGGAGAATTTTTGTAAGGGGGGCATAAGGGTTAGCTTTGGGGGCAAAGACACTGCCAGTGTCTGGGAGAGAGTCGTGTGTCTGAACCTTTACAGATGTGTGGATGGGCAGGGGAATACCTAGGTAGAATTTTTAGAGTAGAAATATGAAATATTTCCTTGATTTTGTACCTATTTCTCCCCCTCCCTTATTTTCTTCCATCTGCACATTTCTCTGATTATTATTATTATTATTATTATTATTATTATTATTATTATTATTAATGTGTGTGCATACACTTGTGTCTGTGTGTGCTCATATATTTTTGCGTTTATCGTTCCTGATGCTTGCTCTCTTCTCATTTAATTATGCTTTATTTAAAACCTCACACTTACATTTTCTCTGCGATAGATAGTGTTGCATAAATGAAAATCACACTTTATTTACTGCTTGTGCATGAATCAACCCCCCTATATTTTGAAGCAATACTTCTTCCTGTTTTATTTCTATATGTTTCCACTGTGTATGTTTTTATTCCTTAGGATTCTTGTTGGTAGTTATTGTTTGTAACTCGTTCTCATATGGTTTTATTTATTTATTTATTTATTTATTTATTTATTTATTTATTTTTGGGACCAGGGTTCGAACTCACGACCTTGCACTTGCCCAGCAGGCACTTGTGCCTCGGAGCTATCTCCCCAGCCCCATATGGTTTTATTTTTGATAGAAGTATTTATTTTAGTGAGTAGATAAAAATAAAGCACAAGCCCTTTGGTCTCTTTTTTTCAATTTTGCACTCATTCTTTTTGGCCTCATTCTAAATATGTTTCATCTTTTCATTCATTTTTCTCATATCTGGAATAATCCCTGCTTTCTATCTCCTGAGAGCGTCAGTCTCTTTCCCTTTACTGTTTTCTTATGAATATTCTTTCCGTCTTGTTTAAGTGAACAATTTCATTGGCTAAAGATTCTACTTTGTTTTCTCTCGGTGGTTGTCATTCTCTGAATAGTGCTGCTACTCTATACAGGATGAATTTAAGTCTTGTGTGGGAGGCAGTGTGGTGTGGAGCAGAGGATCCAGGTCCAGTGGTCAGCCTCAGAGCGGACCCTGACCCTGCAGTGGGCTCACCGCATTTCCTATTTACTCAATTATTTGTTAATTTGGGGATTTAATTAAATGTTTCACAGTGTACTCTGCCATGATGGCCTGGAGTCATAGCTGTGTACTGTATCTGTGACCAGCTGATTTTAGAGTTCTTCATTTGAAATAATCCCAGGAATTCATTTTAGGGCACTTGCTGGGGCCTAAAATGTGGTTTCTTTTATAAGAAGGATGGTTATGTACCATGAGCATTTGCCTAACCAGAAGTTTACAAGTGGTCAGCAGAAAAAATATTGAGAGCTGAGATCTTCTAGATTTCATATGGTTTGTGTTTTACAGCTTCAGTTGAAGTGGTCAGTATCATTTTCCAAAATACCTGGTTCTTCTTAAAAGTACATCCCTAGAGCTCGTCTTCATTGTATGTCTAGCTGGGTGTGAATTAATTAACATTTCTTTCATGTGGTTGTCTGTTTTCACAGGTGCTAAAGAGACTTTTGGTTTCCATAAATACTTACACTGCTTCTCTGGTATTCTGCAGATACAAATTCATCCCTCTATCTTGCAGCATAGTTTTAGGTTAAAATATAAACACGAAGGAGAGAGTAACATATTCAGCTATGAACCCTTCTTAAGATCTTTGACCCTAAGGGATATATTTTTTTGGTATACAGAAGGAGATAGTGTTAGAGGAAAATACTAGAAACCATGGAGAAGTTTGGTAGCTTTAAGGACACAAGAAATTGGGGCTCAGCTTATAATTAGCTGCTATTTGCCACAGAATGAAACTTTTTGTTATACTTCATGGTC
>PVJA010007813.1:0-66922 GCA_004027025.1 Myocastor coypus
GGCAGGGCTGGCGCAGCATGTGGTGCCGGGGATCGAACCGCGGTCCCTGAAGCCGCCCAAGCTTCCCCAAGCAGGCGCTTTAGACCACTGAGCCATCCCTCTGGGCCCTATTCACTCATTTTTATGGCCGGCTGGCTCAGTCCGCTGTGTGGGCAGGGCTGGCGCAGCACGTGGTGCCGAGGATCGAACCGCGGTCCCTGAAGCCGCCCAAGCTTTCCCAAGCAGGTGCTTTAGACCACTGAGCCATCCTGCCGGGCCCCAAAGTTCGTTTTGAAGTTACGGGGCTGCAGGGTTTCCCTCCCCCTGGGGTACTCGTCTTGGGTCTGTCGCCATGGGCTTTATTTCCGTGCTGCTGAGGTTTGCCCAGGGAGCTGCGCTCTCCCTCTCCGGCTTTCCCAATTCTGAGCCGGACCCCTGGGGTACTCGTCTTGGGGCTTTATTTCCGTGGCGCTGAGAATCGCCAAGGAAGCTGCATTGCCCGGTCCCCGGCTCCCAGTTCGGAGCCAGACTCCTCCTCCCCATCCCCGGGCTCTGGAGCTGCCGCGCGCCTTCTGCCCAGCTTCCTGTGGGGCTTTTAAAGGACACCTCCCCGTTTCCAAACAGAACCCCACGTCCTAGGAGCCTGTGTCATCTGTAGCGCCTGCAGCGCCACCCAGCAGCAGGGTCGTCCCGCGACTATTCCCGCGTGGCAGGTGGGGGCGCCGGGCCTCGAGAAGCCGCGATTCCGCTGAGTCACCGGCGGTCGGGCGGGCGGATGTGCGGCGCCCCCTCGCGAGCCCGGGACGCGGCCCCGAAGTTCTGCAGGCCTGATAAGCCGCCCGCCTACTCGCCCCGCTGTGACGCGGTGGCGCCGGACTGCGGGCGCTGTTAATAATTCAACTGCCAAGGAACTGTCGGGCAGCCCAAGGCGCCAGACGCCGCATCTCCGAAACGCTTGTCGCAGGCGGGAGCAGGAGGACTGGCGGAGGCGAAGACAGTGCTGTCTGCAGTCCTCCAGCCCTGGAAGACAAGTTTCCGTTGTGGGGGAACACAGACTGGGGTACCCTGTGGAGTCCGGAAACCTGACCATTGTGACAGCTCATCAGAGCCGAGGGAGCCGCCCCCAGAGGGAAGGCCTGCTGGGGTCCCGGTTGCCTGCTGCGCGGCTGTGATGGGCCTGAGTGCTGTCACCGGAGCGTGTTCCACACGGCAGGCGCAGTACTCAGGAGCAGGTCCCATGGTGATCAGCTCTCCCTACATGGACCAGGAGCTTGAGCACTTCTCAGGCAGGAAACTTGAGCTCGGCCCTTTGAGATCAGAGGGCCCCCAAGGTCTCACACTTGGTCTTGCACCACAGGGAGGGAGCTGAGGGCGGCACTCTTCCTGCCTCCTCCCCAACCCACTCTGCTCCGCACCTGCTCCTTCCGCCTGCTTTCCTCATTCTCAGGAGAGCGTCACAAGAGAACGTTCCATGTTCACCTCCGTTGTGGGGGAACAGGTGTGGTGAATCCACACGGTGAGATGTCACTTGAGGCTTGAAGCAGGGGCCCATTTGCCCCCGGGGGATCTGAACAACGTGAAAGACACTAGTGACTTATTTATTCACCTCCTGTGTGACTGCAGAATTGTTTATATGACTTGTTCAGCAGAGGTAAAGCCAGAATCCTAGAAGAGCTGAGGGGCTCCGTTCAGGTTTCTTTTGGGGGTGGTAAAAATGTTTTAGAATTACAGGTGATGAGCCGGGCATGGTGGCACCCGCCTGTAGTTCCAGCATTGGGGGGGGCTGAGGCAGGAGGATCGGTGTGAGTTCGAGACCAGCCTGGGCTACAAAAATGAGCTTAAGGGCAGCCTGAACTGCATAGCGAGACCCTGTCTCAAAAAGAAAAAAAAGAATTACAGGTAATGCTTAAGTAGCATTGAGTTACTAAATCCCGCTTAAAAATGGTTCATCCTCACTTTAAAATGGTTCACTTTATGCAACATGAAGTATACTTCACCCATAAAAAGTTAAAGGCTGACAGCAGCGGGGCTTGGCTGAACATGCAGTGCCCTCCTGCTCATGCGTCCTTGTCTTCACCCCTTGCCCTGTTACCAGTGCCCTCTCTGAGCGTCCCTGCTCTCCACCTACATGTGCTTCTTTCCTCCTCTGCTGCTCAGCAGGCAAGGCTGGGAGGGTGGTGAGAGGGTGTCTGTGGGCCTAAAAGTGGCTTAGCAACCTGAGGCCTCAGCTTCTCTGCAGAACCACAGGGATAGAATGAACCTAAGATACTCTGGTCCTCATTTTCTCCTCAGAAGCCCATCCTTTTCCAAGGGTTCCTTAACAATGGCCTGTTTTATTTTCCAATTTAACCCAATTTTTATACCTCCTCTAAAATGCATTCCTTGCCGGGCGTGGTGGCTCACGCCTGTAATCCCAGCACTCGGGAGGCTGAGGCAGGAGGATTGGTGTGAGTTCGAGACCAGCCTGGGCTACAAAAGTGAGCTCAAGGCCAGCCTCAACTGCATAGCGAGACCCTGTCTCAAAAAGACAAAAATAAATAAATAAATAAATAAATAAATAAATAAATTAAATAAATAAATAAAAATAAAAATAAATAAAAAATAAAATGCATTCCTTATCTCCCACTGTCTCTGAGCTATAGCATGGGCAAATAGCAGAGTGGAAAGAAGAGACAGAAGGGGACAAGGACAGGCACAGACAGAGGTAGAGTGATAGAGAGACACCCCGAGACAGTTGCAGAGGCCAAGAGTGGGAAGGATAAGAAAAGTGGGACAATAGGCAAGGAAGGCTGCTTGATATGTTTGTATCCTGTCTGTGCCACTTGCTGAGATTATAGGGTCTGTGGCATAATGACACGTTTGACCAAGGCTGGGTGCTTCCTTGGAGCCAGGCCTAGTTAGATTTTCAGTGCACACTCTTTGCCTGAGTCTCAGGCCTGCAGCATGTAGCTCTACCACCTGCCAGTTGGTTCTGTCCCTCATCCATTCTTCCAGAGAACTCACCTGCCCTTGGCTTCCCAGAAGAGCCTAGAGCCAGGGTCACCTGCCCCTGGGCCCAGCCTGGGCTACAGACCTCCTGCTGTCCCACCACTGGACTCCAAGGATCCTGAGCAGAGGACACAGGCAGGCTACATGGGTCCACTTAGGATAAAACACCAGGGTAGGAAGGGAACTTGAGGGTCCCAGATTGCTGTTTGGGGGATGAAGGACCTTCTACGTCCCAGTCCCCGGCCCTGATGCCCTAGGCAGAAAGTTGAAAACTGTTTCATGGCTAGGGTGAAGTAGGAGGTTGTGAGGGGCAGCTTAGTGTCACTGCTGGTCAGGACACGTAATAGCTGTGGTGAGAAGGAGCACAAAGATACCTGCCTCACAGGATGTTGCATGCTCTTGGGGTGCGTGTGAGGTGGCCCGGGAGCCAGTGGGGGGGACACACAGGTATACACACACACACACCTAGGAAGAAGAGCTGCTTCTCTGTGCTCCCTGGGGACCACTCCTCTGGCTTCTGCTTCCTTCCTGTGGCTTGCTGGGTGCTCCGGCATTCGGTTTATCTTTCTAACATGGCACATGGGTTCCAAAGCGTGCACACGGGCAGCTGACCTGGACCAGCTGAGCAAGCATGGAAGTCATGCTGGAACCCTCAGGCGGTTGCCCCCCAGGGCTAGGGCAGGTGTGACTGCTGAGCAGCTTCCTCCCACACGTGCCACACTTGTCCCAAAGAAAAATACTGACTTTGGGATGCAGGCAGTTCAACTGCTTCATGCAGAGAGTGATAGCCTGCATTTGAGGAGAGCTCCTTTCTGCACTGGCATCTTTAGTCTATTCAGCTTCCTGTGAGCACGTCTGACTCTCAGCCCCAAAGGGACAGCGCAGAGGGGTCCCTAGAAGACAGGCTGTAGGGGCCAGGGAGATAGCTCAGCAGAATAAGTGCTTGCCTGGCAAGCACAAGGTCCTGAGTTTGATCCCTGGTACCACCAAAAAAAAAAAAAAAAGTATAGAGCACAGGGAGTGAGCCTAGGGTATGCTGACCCAACATCGCTCACCTGAAGCTAAAGTGCAGTCTTCAAAAATCCAAGAAAAGGCCAGCAGGATAGCTCAGTGGTCTAAAGTGCCTACTTAGGAATGCTTAAGTGGCCTCAGGGACCTTGGTTCGAGCCCCAGCACCACGTGCTGTGCAGGCCCTGCCCTCAGGGCAGGCTAGGCCAGCCATTTAAAAAAAGAAAAATCCATGAAAATCACCACTCACAAAAATTTTAAGTGATAATAGAAGTCAAGGGGAATAGTAGAATGTACTTTTCAGAACTCATTAAGAGAAACAGGCTGGGGCGATAGCTCCGCGGCACAAGTGCCTGCCTGGAACCCCAGTCCTACAAAAGAGAGAGGGACAGAGAGAGAGATAAATCAACAGTTAGGTAAGCGCAGTAGCAGGAGTTCTTTTAAGCAAGGTTCTTTCTAGACAGCACCCACCCTGTTACCCAGCCCCTTTCCTCCTGTGAAAACACACTGGCTGTGTTCCTCCCGAGCACCTACCTCTGGTGTATCTGTGGATTGTGTGTGTGTGTGTGTGTGTGTGTGTGTGTGTGTGTGTGTGTATGCATGTGCACAGATACACACACACACACACATACACACTTCCAGGACTAAACCCAGGTCATTGCTACTGAACCACAAGCTACATCCATAGCCCATTTTTGCTTTTTTTTTTTTTTTTGCAGGACCAGGGATTGAACAAAGGTCTTTGCATTTGCCAGGCAAGCGCATATTCTACTGAGCTATTTCCCCAGCATCCCCGCCCCCGTGTTTTTTTTTTTGAGACAAGAGAAGTTGCTAAATTTCCCAGGCTGGGCTGAAATTTGTGATGTGCCTACCTTGGCCTCTCTTACTGCTGGGATATAGGCACCCACCATATCCCACATGGTTTTATTTTTTTATTTTTGGTAATGAGAATCAAACTTAGAACCTTGCACTTGCCTGGCAGGTGCCATGCCACTGAGCTATGTCCCTGGCAGCCAGCATACTTTAGATCCTAATCTCCCTGCCTGATCCCAGCCCAAGAGGAAGCCCAGTCTAACATGTGCTTGAGGACACTTCTTCAGTCTGCCTGCTCTCTAACCATGGGCCCCACACCCCCGACGTCTCTCCCCACTCATCCAGCTGGCCCTGTCCTTGGGGCCAGGTTGGCCCTGGGCGCCTCCTCGCTGCTGGGTGTGCCTGTGTGCAGAGCTCCAGCTGGCCACCTCAGCCCCTCCAGATGTTGCTCGGCCCAAGAGAAGCAGCCACCATCACCATAGTGCACCCTCTGCCCCTGACCTTGTAGAGGCCCAGATGGGTGCGGGAGGGGTGCTGGGAGCCCCACCTCTGATCCAGCCCATGGACGGGGATGGGTGCTTCTGGAGGCAAGACCTACTCAGAAGGGAGCTCAGTTCACTTTGCGCAAACCCTTCTCCGACTCTATTCTGCCCTGTCACTGAAGAGCTATCTAGACATTCCAGAGTAGCGAAGACCGCTAGGGGTCAGAGCTAAGAGCGTGTAGCACAGGCCTGCCCCATGGCACCTTTCTCCGCTCTGCACAGGAAAAGGCTGGCTGGTGGGGACATGTGTGCATGGGCCAGGGCTGGCAGGACAAGGTGGCCAGGAGGAGACATCGTGGTCAGCAAGCCTATCCTTGGGGCCTCCACGGAGGACAGGCTGTGGGGCCTCCTCGAGCAGCGGGATGTGGCCAGCTGTCATGTTCCCAGGCCCCTGTGTTCTCATGCCTCCTGGGCTCCCTTGGTGTTGAAAGTGAGCAACCCCAAGATGGGCAACCTGACCGCCTAAGGAGCAGAGAGAGCCCAGCGGCCTTCCCAAGTGAGGTGTCCCACACTCCCCCAACTTCTTTTAAGGTTCACTGAGTGAGAGATCCTCTGAGGGGATCCTATCAGAGAAGCCTCCCTGCAGACTTCCACTGGCAGCCCCCAGTAACACTACACCTGTGTCCATCCTGGCATCAGAGGCTGGGCACCATCATGTGTATGTGTGGTAACAACCCAGAGCCCTCAAAACTTTGTCACAACAGTGGTCCCTGTGCCAAGGCAGCCCAAGGTATGGGAAGGGGCTCTCGGGGACAGCACCCTTGCTCAGCAGGTGAGAGGCCCTGGGCTCTGGCCCTAGCACTCCAAGGGAAAAAAACAGCTCACTCTCGGTGAAGGGGAGTAGGAGGTCAGGCTTGCCCGGCCTTCATATCTCTGATCGGCTCTTGGTGAATTATAGGTGGCAGAGTGCCACCATGCTCCTTGGGCAGGCAGAGGGTGCTGGGTGCACTGGAGAGTGGGAGGCTGTGGCCCAGAGGGGGCTCCCTCTTCCTGCCCAGCCCTCCCCTGTATTCCTGGGACATCTAGGCCCTCAGCCCAGCATCCAGCCCACCCTTTACCTCCTTTCTTTCCCCAGGTGAGCCTAAACTAGGATGGCTGAGCCCCGCCAGGAATTTGACACGACAGAAGATCACGCTGCAGACTACACCCTGCTCCAAGACCAGGAAGGGGACTCAGAGCCCGGCCTGAAAGGTTAGTGGACACCTTGAGGATCACAGCCGCCTCACACTTCATTAGGCGTGGGGCAGCAGGAAAGGTTCGCACCCTGACTTCCGCAGTCCCCTTCTGTATCCTGTGGTGCTGGACTGTAGATAGAATGGAGTCTTGTTCACTTGAAAAAGCTGGAACAACTCAAACGAGAGGTTATCTGAAGAGTGACCTTTCCACAGGAGAGCTTGCCAGAGTGGACAGAGTGTGGCAAAGCCCAGGGTGAGGCCAGGGCTTAGTGGCACAATGCCTGTTGGCAAGTGCAAGGTCCTGAGTTCAATTCCCAATACAAAAAAAAAAAAAAAAGAAAGACTGCTGGGCTTGTCACCCTTCAAGACACAGGGAACTGCTGGGGTTCTTACCACCCCTGTTAGCCTGTACGTAGGGAGTGTCTATCAGCGTGTAAAAGCCATGGCTTTATCTACCATTTCTCATCCCTTCCAGAGTCAGGCTTGCCTGTCCTCAATCTGGCAGGTGGAGGCTGGTATCACTACCACTGTCTACATCTGACCTTATGGCCTGACCCTCTCCCATATGCAGGTGTCACTTTGCAGTAGGGCCCCTTGCTGGGCCCCGTCTCCATCCCTCCCTTGGGCTGGTCACTGAGCTGTCCCAGGGTGCTGGCCTGTGTACCAGGGAGCTCTGCCCACTGTGTCCCCTCCCTGTACAGCTCTCCATGTGGCCCCACTTTTAAGATGATGAAGTTACGACAGCCTCCTTTTCTGTTTTAATGCTAAAAATAAACACTCACAACCAGAGTGTGGGATACTGGGTAGAAATTGTGAACCTTAAGATGGAAAGTGACATTTGCCAGCTGAACAAGGGGTCATCCCAAGGGTCCCCTGGGTATGAGAAGCAGGAGCCAGCAGCTCTCCTGCCTGTAGAACAACTATCCCCTTGTTCCTCTGGGGTTCGGGACTGACTAGTGTCCATCTTCAGAGGCTGGCTTCTGGCTTCTCTCTCTATAAGCAGGAAGGTGTAGGACTAAGTGGCATTTGGGGACTAGAAAGGGGGTCCAAGGACAGGAAGCAGAGGAGGCCGGGGCCCTTTGGGACTCAGAGCTGGGTTGCAGGCTCCTGCCAGGTGTCCCTGCTCATAGTCATCGCTAGCTGGAGCTCAGAAATGGTGAATAATGTCAGCTAAACTCCAACAGGCCTTAGAATCACATCAGACTGCTTTCAGAGTGAATTCCTCACACACTGAATTACACCAATGCAAAACACAATGTACGGGCAGCACAGTGTGGTCTAATACTAAATTAGACTGGGTGGTGGCACACACCTCTAACCCTAGTCCGAGGCAAGAGGATTGCTAAGTTTGAGGCTAGCCCCTGCTGTTTGGCTGTTTGCTGAGACCCTGTCCCAAAATAAATGCCAAAAAGGGCTGAGGATGTGGCTCTGCGAAAAGGCCCTGGGTTCTACCCCCAGCAACAATAAATAGTATTTTGTATTGAACCAATGTACTGTGATAAGGTCACATGTTAGTAATAGAGGAAGCTGATTCTGGGAAGGACTATCTCTGTTGCCTTCACATTGCTGCCCATAAATCTAACATTGCAAGTCCATATAAAATAGTCAAAGGTAGCTGGGCATGGTGGCACATACCTGTAATCCCAGCACTTGAGAGGCTGAGGCAGGAGGATCCCTAAGAGTTTAAGACTAGCCTGGGATACAAATGTGAGCGTAAGGCCAGAGTGAACTGCATAATGAGACCCTGTCTCAAAAATAAATAAAATAGTCAAAGGTTATTGTGGGTCTGGCAAGATGGCTCAGCAGTCTAAAGCACCTGCTTAGGCAAGCTTAGGCAACCACAGGGACCACAGTTCAATCCCCAGCACCACATGCTGTACCAGCCCCATCCCCAGAGCAGGCTGAGCTGGCCGTACTTAAAAAAAGGTAATTGTGGTTTTTACCACTCTTATTTTTTTTTTTTAAATCAATTTAATTTAGAAAAGTAAGAATAAGCTCACCAAGTAGTTTAGGGTTCAAGGTAGCCTAAAGTATGTTTGTTCAAACCATTACTCAATTCTGGTATGACAAGCTATACACACACACACACACACACACACACACACACACACACGCAAACACACACCGCAACATTTAAATTGCTAGCCTTCTGGAAACTGCTGTGGAAGGAAAGCCTTTGCGGGTGGCTCACCTAACAGATGTGCCTCCCAAGCAAGTGGTGACTCTGTGACACTGTCACAGCCGCAATCAAACTTATCCTTGCCTCCAAGGGTTTAGAATGAGCTGTTTCTATGTGCAGCGTGACAGATGTGAGGAGGCAGAAGGTGTCACTGTACTAACAACAGTTCAGGGAAGTGACAAAAGACTCTTGAATAACGACAAGAAGCTACCTGTTAAAGACAAGGGGCTGGGGATGGATTCAGGGGCACAGCAACTGCCTGACAAGTCCAGGGTCCTGAGATGGATTCCTCATACCTAAGGGCGAAAAATAACAGGACAAAGAGTAGCTAACTGGTTGTTCAAATTTGGAGTAGGGCTGGATCCCTGCAAAGTGGGTGAGGTTGTTAGCTGGGAAACTAACACCAGGCACATTAAAAGGTGTGGATTCATCAACTTGTTTTGCCTACCCAGTGAGACATTCAAATGCGGCCTCTGCCCCTCACTCCCTCCTCCTAAGGAATTCAACAAGGATGGTGCGGATGGCTGCAGACAGGTGGGGGCAGAGGTGCCCGACCCTCCCACATGGGGGTGATGCCCTCACATTCTTCCTAATAGCCAGGCTGGCTACTGACAAGACGTGAGGCACCCTACAGTAGTCGCCTCGCCACTGACTGAACCCTGCATGTTCTTACCAGGTCCAGGACCTGGGAGTCCTGCGCATGCTGGGCGCTTGTTTCAGATGAGCCAGCCTTCAGCTGCGTGGGCCCCGCCCACTGTGTCCATTGTGCAGGGACAGCACTGGTACAAAGGCTGTGCACTTGGTGAGCATTACTCACCTCTTTCCTTCCACCTCTGCATTCTGCTTTGTGCATCAGAACCAGCCCCTGCCATCCTGAAACTGCTCAGCCCCCAGAGACCCCTGTTAGCCAAGAGGCAGCACTGGTCTCCCCTACACAGGCCATCACACCACAGCCTGCTGGGTCCAGTCCAGGCGTGGGTGCCCCCATTCTGGGCCTTTCCTGGTCTCCACACCACCATCACAGTTGTAGCGGTGCCCTGGATATGCCTCCCATTCCTCACCCGAGCCAGGCTTTGCAGCCACAGAATGCACCATAGCACTAAGCAGCCTATGCAAACTCTTCTCTTCTTGTAGTTTGCTGTGGTGTGGGAGCCCTTTCTTACGGCGCGACTCAGCCAGCCTGGTGTGCAGACAGATATGGTCCCCTCCTTCACTGTTTCTGTGCAGCCTGCAAGCAGAGAGCAGCCTTTCCTTTGCACATGGTGATAAGCACGCTTCCACCTTAGAGGTATATCCTGGCCACTGGCAAGGAGGCCAGAGATGGACCCAACAGGAGCCCATCCTCTCCTGACTGTCCTGTCCAGATCCTCCCTGGTGCTTTGGCAGCCACAGGGCCAGGACCTGAAGATGTGGCCTTAATGGGCACATCCTCATGCTGCACCAGACCAGGACTATTTCTAAGGAGGTGGACTCCAAGGAGCACAGTCTGTGTGTCACAGAGCAGGTGCATGTACAGGGGATGGCTGGAAGTCCCTGAGTCCCCAAGGCTGTGGCCAAGGGGTGCTGCCAGATCTCTCCTGCTGGGGCCAGAGCCATTCTTCCATCTGACCCAAGGGTCTGCTGTCTGCCAAAGCCCTAGGGATTCTTAGCCATCATCAGCACCCTCTGGTTCCTAGTGGTTCACCGTGCTTCTTGGGGCCCTTAGCCAAGGATGTAGGGTTGATAGGCATCACCAGACCTTACTGAGAACCTCACCCATCCAGGCCCAGCAAATGTGAAGTGCTTTGAATCAGTGTCATGCTCACAGAGGCCCCATGAGTGTGTGAACTGTTGTGCCTATTTTACAGGAGTGAAAACTGAGGCAGAAAGAAGATAATACCTGGGCTGGAAGCACCTGCTGGCAGATGGCAGATTTGGGCCCCATCTGACTGGCTCCAGAGGCCATGACCTCCTACTTCTCTGATACCCAGATTTCACTCTAAGCCTAGGTAGAACAATTAGACAACAACAGAAACCCATTGAGCCAGCAAATGCCCCTAAAGAATAGGGGATTCCTGGGCCCAGTGGGTTGATTCAGTGGTCTAAAGTGCCTGCTTGGGAAAGCTTGGGCGGCTTCAGGGACTGCGGTTTGATCCCCGGCACCACGTGCTGCACCAGCCCTGCCCTCAGGGTGGGCTGAGCTGGCCATAAAATGAGTGAATAAACAACAAAGGTTCTGAAACAAGAAAAAAAATAATAATAAAATTAAAAATTATTAAAAAAAAAAAAAAAAGAATAGAGGATTCCTGCCACATGGAAATGAGTAAGGCCACTGGGCTGAAAACAGAGGGCTGATGGCTGAGATGCCGCCGGGAAGCTCAGGGGCTTTCTGGGCACAGAGGACCAGGGTCAGAAGGTGAGAAGGAGGAGGTGGGCAAGATGTCCGGGCAGAGAGCTTTGCAGCTGTGGTGGGACCTTCCTATGCTTCCATCTGTCTGTCCATCCCATCATCAGTCTAAAGTGCCCCCAGCCATTCAGTACTCTACCCACCCAATCATCTGCCAGTCCTGTGCCCTCAATCCTTCCACCCACTGTGGCTTGAGCTGTGGCTCACTGTCATGGTCCCCGGAGCATACAGGCACAGCTTAGCTGAAGGGAGGAGCCCAGCATTGCCCCATAAATACTTGGCTCCCTCCTCTGGAAGGGAGCTAGAGCTATAAACATAAACCGTTGGGGTTTGCCAAGTGCTTCACTCAGAGTCCTCCCAACAGTGTTCCACAGCTCCAGGAGGGGACAGGCAGAGTCCATGACATCTGCCCACTTTGTGAATGAGAAGAGTGGCTCCTGGAAGCCCTGGAGCATGGACACTTTGGCTGCTGGTCCAGCACCCTAGCCTGTAGCTCCCACTCCCTGGGGGAGAGTGCAGGGCCCTCTCAGCCACTCTGGGCTCATAGACACCGAGGCTTTTGCTCTGTGCCTCCTCCTCTGCCCTCCCTAGGCTGCTGCTGCTAGAAGCAGATGTTGTTCTGCGTGCCCAGCCTCCTCTCAGGAGCCAGCACTTGGCTCTGTGCCCAGGGCTCTCCACAGGTCACGCCCGCCCTCATTTAAAGACCCTGGCTTACTCGGTCCTGGATGCTGAGCAAAGCACATATGATGACCAGGGCAGACTGACTTCCAGGACCAGGGTGTCACTCGGAAGAGTCCATGTTCCCTCTGTGAATACTAAAGGTGTTCATCATGGATGCTGTGGCTCTGGGCCACTGCGTTTTGGGCCTCTGAGCCAGGCTTCGGATTCTGAAAGAATCAGCAGGCCCCTTGGCTGAGGCTTCAAATGTAATGGTTTTGGAGAGCTTTCTGAGGAAGGATCTGGGTAAAGGCCCAACACAGCCGCTGTTCACATAGATGCAGGCGCAGAGCCTGCCCCAGTGGATTCCTCTTTTAGGCTGGATCCCGGAGGCTTTTTCCAGGTGTCCACTTGGCCTTAATGAATAATGAGTTCACATGTGGCTCAGTGTGCTGGTATTCACTGCCTGTTTGCCACCCTCAGGATCTCTGCTCCCTTTAGAACTGGGGGTCACACACAGGCACCTGTTCTCCACCAGGAGCAAACATGCATCACCTTCACCCTTGTCAAGTGGTTCTCATGTGGGGACCCTTGAGGGGAGGACACTGGTCCCCTCTGAGGCCAAGGGGTCCATGCTGAGGGTGTTGCAGCTCCCAAGACCCTGTCCCAAGTCCCCATGAGAGCCAGAGCAGTCTGGGCAGAGGCAGGCAACCTGAGGGGTTCGTTGTGTATGTTCCAGAGTCTCCCCTGCAGACTCCTGCTGATGACGGATCCGAGGAACCAGGCTCTGAGACCTCTGATGCTAAGAGCACTCCGACGGCTGAAGGTGGGGCCCCCCTCCACTGCCCCCCAATGCCCACACCCCACCGCAGCCTGCGCTTAGCTGTCCTCCAACCTCCCTCCCCCCACACCCACCCCAGCGCTGCCCTGCTGGCTACCTGGCTGCCTCCTCTCCCCTGGCTGACATGGGCGCTCATGCGGCACTCTGCAGGGCGTGGTCTCGGGAACCAGCCTGCTTCGGTGCGAAGGCCCCAGCGCCAAGTGGGGGCACCTCCGCCCTGTATGTGCTCGCAGAGGCTGGGTCACAGGGCAAAGCAGAGCACACGCGCAGGCTCCTCCCACATCCTTGGTCCTCGGCTGCCCTCCCAAAGCTTCTACTTTGCTTTTCTTTCAAGGGCTACTTGAGCCCAGAGCAGCGGCGAAGTGGAGGAATGGGCGCCCCTGCGCGTATCCATGCCCACACAGGGGCTTCTCATTTCCTGGGCTTTAGGCATGGCCTTTTATTCTCCCTACCTCATGTATTTCCTGAAACGCTGCTTAGTCCCAATTTTGATCACCTTCTCTTGCTTCCCATCTGTGTCAGTTGAGACTACTTCGTTTGGCTGCCGGAAATAGAAAACCCAACTAGCTGACTTTCACATCAAGAGGTTTGTTTGTGTCCTATTATAAGACGGCAGCTCCCCCGTGGCTGGTGGTCTTCTGTGGCCCCAGTCTTCTCAAATGATTGGATCGCCGCCTTGTGGTTGCAATATGGTCACTGTCTCCTAAGCAAGAACAAGCTGCAAAGCATGTGTTCCCTTTTCATTTGGAAAGCAGAAATTCAGCCAGGCATGGCGGTGTGCGCCTATGATCCCAGCACTCTGGAGGCAGGAGGATCACTGTAAGCTGAAGGCCAGCCTGGCCTACATAGTGAGTTCTAGGCCAGCCCGAACTGCATAGCGAGACCCTGTCTCAAAATAAAAGGGAAGCAGGAGTCCTCCTGATAGTGAAACCTGACGGATTTCCACTGGGATCTCATTGGCCTTCTGAGAACTAGGTCTCAGGGCCACCCCTGGCTACAAGGGATGCTGGGAGACTGAGCAGTGTGTTTTTCAGCCTGATAAGTAGGAGAAATCAAGGGAGAAGGGCACCCACCAAGCAGAGGCTTGTGGTAACCTGTTTATGGTGTGTGCCCCTCCACCTCTGCCCCTCCTGAAGAGGTTCATGGTCTATTCTCACCCCTCTCCAGGCCTGTGCATTGCTTGGAATATTGTATCCTAGGCTGCGACCCTGGCCCAGCAGCTGCCAGCTGTCAGGTGCTTGCCAGCTGCTCTGTATAAAGGCACATTAGTGGAGGACGCTGCTGCATGGTCCTTAGTCTGAGATCCTCAGCTTGGAAAGCTCTCTGCCCTCCTTCTGGAGCCAGAGACATTAGGCACTTCCTGCTTCTCTGCTTAGAACTGTTTTGCAAGTAACCTACTGCCCTAAGAAGGCCCTGAAACTGAGCCGGAGCTCATGCCAGCCTCCTGCCAGCATCATTCCAGAAGGAGCTCCCACCTTGTCTTGCTGCAGTCTGGGCCTGTGCGGGGGGGGGGGGGGGGGGATTCCCGCATGCTGTGGCCCTCGGCAGCAGGAAGGAGCCACAGAACCTGTGACCTATACTCATCTGGCACTGGCTCCAGGGAATCCTGCAGAGTCAGCAGCTCCTGCTGTACACACATGTGCCGGGGCTCTGGAGGTGCAAGGCTAGTAGCGTCAACCTTGAGGGGATGCTGGCCCCTGCTTCTGGAGGACATCTTACTCCTGCCTCTCCCATGAGGCTGGGCCCCTTTGGTGGTCAAGTGCCCAGCTCTGAGTGGGCCTGGATGGTCCTTGCCATGTAGGAGGCTCTGTACTTCTTAATCGGAGGCCACAGATGGGAGGAGCAGGGGTTTGGAGGTAGAAGAGAGCACAGCAGTCACCTGGATGGTGCTCCCATTTTGCAGCTGAGAGAACTGGTGCTGGAAGTCACAGGTGCAGGCCCTGTGTGCAGAATCCCCTGTGCTGTGCTCTCACACTGCCCTGGGGGGTGGGGGGTGTTGAGCATCAAGGAGTCCGCATTTGGCTGTCAGCAACTCCTCTCTAGAAGTACCAGGACCACCCCACAGTCGGTCTGTCCCCCTGCAGGGCTTACATAGCTGGCCAGCCTGGCGGGTGGGCCAGGGTCCCCTGGCCCATGCCCCTCCTGCAGTGTTCTATGCTCTTGCTGGGAGATGGGGTAGGAGCAGTGCTGGGACTGACACTGTTTTCCTGCATGTGGCCAGTGCCCTCCTACCTCCCTGCCCACCACTGTTCCCACACACACACACCAAAGGCCAGACTGGATGGCCAGCTGGCCCCTTGAGGTGACTCTTGGTGGTTTCCAGAAGCAACCATGTCCTTAGTGGATGAGAGAGCCCCTGGCAAGCAGGCTGCTGCCCAGCCCCACAGGGAAATCCCTGAGGGAACCACAGGCGAGGCTGCCCCTAGAGACTGCAGGGCAGGCATGGCCCAGGGAAAGGTCCACATTGCCCCCCCCCTCCATTCCAAGTGATGGGGCCTTGGTACCTAGCTGCTTCCCACCAGCCTCTCAGGGGCTTAGGGCTTTGTAGATTCCTTCTGGACCCTTCTTCCTTGCCTCAGTTGGGGCACCTGCTCCAGAGAGTTCCCTGCAGGGTGTTGTGAGGCAGGCGGTGGCAGGCATCCATCACACCTAGCGCCAGTCCACCTCCTGCTCAGACTGCCCAGTGCCCGGTTACTCTCAGAGAGTCGTTTTCCAGAAGTACCCAAGCATGCAGCAGGGCCCAATGACTGTCACACTCTGGGGAGTCTTCATGGGAAGTTCAGGAATGAGATCTTGCACCCGTTCCTAGGAATATGCAGCCCTTCAGACCTTTCTTTCTAGAACAGGCATGTAAGGCTGCTGCCAAGACACAGTGACAGGCCATCAACAGAAAAGGCGCTGGCTTGGGGCTGCTCAGTCACTCAATGACTCAGAGTTCTGGGGTCACTGTATTCAGGCGTTCTTCCTTGGGCCCATACCAGTGACGAACTGCAGAGTGCCCAGCTGCTGAGCAAGAAATGCAGAAGTGAGGAGTAGTGGTGCAAGCTGCTGCTCAGGAGGCTGAGGGGGGGAAGATGGCTCGACTCCTTGAGTTTGAGACCAGCTCGGACAACATGGCAAGAATCCACCCAAAACCAGAAAGGATAGGGGGAGAAATGCTCTATGCAGGGCTTCCCACCAGTGGGGGTCAGGGCAGTGCTCGGCAGGGCTTCTTTCATTTTAGGAGATGTCTCTGTGATTGGGAACCTGCAACTGTTGCTCCATGTCCCAGCACTGAGGGTGCCCACTGCAGGCATGTGGGGGGACCCTTGCTCCTCCAAAGTGCAGTTCTACTTTGCAAGACAGAGTGAAGTGGGTGAGGGCCATGTGGATCCTTGAAGCCGAAAGGACCTCAGCCTTGACTGAGAAGGACCTTAGAAGGCCGTAGAGCCTCTGGGGTCGCTCACAGGACCTTAGCAGTTCCAGGGCAGTTTGTCCTCTGCCTAAGGATGAAACACCCAGCCATCTCTTCACTTTCTCATTGCTCCTGGCTAATCAAAGCCACCTTATTATCCATGTTCACAAGCTCAGTCTGTAAATGCTGGGCAGAGTGGCCAAACCTGTGTGGTGGGCGGTCCGTCTCCTGATCTGGGGCTGTGACATGGTGGGCAAGGGGTGGTGTGAGCTGTTTCACACCCCTGCAGGTGTTCAGAGGTGGCCTCTCCCTCAGGGAGGCTCCAATTTCTCCAGACTCTTCCCACCGACCACATCCTTATCCCCTGAAGCTCCTCTGCATTGGGTTCCAGCACACACGTCCCCTCTCCTCTGTCCTTGGTGTCTGAAGATCCAGCTCCGTCTCTCTGCTGAGAATGGCATTCCTGCTGGTGGCAGCAGGACATGACCTAGCACGCCCACCTAACATCTGGTGTGCCCACTCAGGGTTGTGAGAACGCTGGCCAGAAAGCTAGGCACACAGCCCTCTGGCAGAGCAGCAGCCACACACTTTGTCCAGCCGCCAGGTGGGACCAGCTCCTCTCCTGTCCTCTAGCGTGCTCAGGTGGGCCCTGACAGCAGCCCACCGGGCACAGGTGGGCCACATGTCGCCATGTGACTGGTGCCTGGGAAGACCTCACTGGGCCCAAGGTGGGAGGTGGCCACGGGGCCACCCCAACTATTGAAACCACTGAGACCAAGAAAATTGGGCCCTCAAGAATTCTCTCTCCTTTCTTTTCCATGTCCCCAGGTTGCAGGAGGTTTTAGGGTTGGTAAGCATTTCCCAGATGTCACCTGGGCTTTGGACCTTGGTGTGGTCCCTTGCTATAGCACGTCCATCTATGCAGTCCAGGGATTCCTGTGAACCCATCCAGCGATCCCATTAGAGCTGCAGTACCCAGATGCTGAGTCTTACAGTCAAAGTCCTCCCTGGGTAGGAGAGGACATTAGTGATGCGATGCGAGCTTCCTCCATGCACTGTGTGCCCCAGCCAGAAGCATCACCAGATTCTAGTCGTTGCCTCAGATCAGGCCAGGGATGTTGAATCTCTGCATAGATGCAGGAAAGAGTGTCTGCTCACCTGAGCCACGGCAGTGGGGGTGTCCCAGAACACCCTGTCTCATGCACACTGTCTCAAGGACTCTGTGGCCATTTGGCTGGACTTAGGGTCACTCTGAGCCTTTCTCCCATTCCCATGGCCACTGTCCCAGAAGTCCCCGAGCGCCTGTCCACTCCTGCATATTCATCGCTACATGCCTGTGTGCAGACACCTGCCTTCTTTGCCTTCTCTCCTTCCCTGATCTCATCCAAACTCCTTTTCTGAGTTCCTGGAACCTTTGGGCTTATAGACTTGGCTAGAAGAGAGCTGGAGGGGGCAGAAGGTAGCTCAGCAGCACAGGCGCCTGCCTAGCAAATCTGGCAGGGCCACCCTGACCTCCCTAGCCTGGTACACTGGGTGAGCCAAAGCTTTCTTCTCCTGGACCGCAGTAGCGGGCACGGCACATGGGTGTTGTGGGTGTCGTTTAGGGGGCTTCTGTGGTTGATGTCCCAGACCGTGGCCTTTGCAGAGGACTTGCCTCTGTGTAGGTTTGTGGCAAGATACCAGCAGATGCAGAAAACTTGGAGTTCAACACACAGTAACTATCTTTGCTTTTATCTTCTCCCTGTTGCCTAAATCAGCTGAAGAAGCGGGCATCGGAGACACTGCAAACCTGGAAGACCAAGCTGCTGGACACATAACTCAAGGTCAGTGGCCCCATCCTCCTCCACAGCTCCAGGATTGTGAGAAGGGAAAGAAAGGGAAGTGCTTCATAGGCTCCACCCAGCAGAGCTGCACCTGCGCCCCAATCCCCTCCTCCAGCAGGGCTGGGCCGGAGGTTCTTGTCAGACCTGGGCCCCTCGCATGAGGAGACCACCTTTGGGTCTTCCCGAGGCCATTTCTGAGTCCTTCCTGAGGACCAACGTCCCACTGAAGTGCAGGTTGTACCCTGGGTGGCCCTGCTGTGAGCTGCTTTCTGGATGACCCAGGAACCAAACTGCAGCCACAGCCCCACCCAGCCTTTACGTTTGAACTCTCCCTGGGCAGCCTTCCAACCTAAGGTAACCATCTTAGGAACCGAACTATTGTATTCCAGAAAAGTAGCTTTCTGTAATCATTTATTGTAAATACTTTAAGAACTTGATTTTAAAATCATAGAGAACCTTAGGAATTGGAAACCTCTGGGATGCATTTGTCTTCTGGCTAACTTAGAAAGTCTGTTGTATAGTTGAAGATTGCAGAAGACTTGGGAAGACAGATGCTGTTCCTTTCTGCAGGAAGTCAGGAAACCTACACTCCTTTAGTGCACCCCGCGGCGCTATCTGGAATTCTACCACACTACCCCTTCTGACCCCTAGGCGGCGGTGTATTTGCTGCATACCTGCCTTCATTCCTTCCCTGATCTCATCCAAATCTCCTTTTCCGAGTTCCTGGAACCTTTGGGGTTATAGATTTGGTTAGAAGAGAGCTGGAGGAGCCAGGGCAATAGCTCAGCAGCATAATTGCCTCCCTGGTAAGCATGAGGTCCTGGGTTCAATCCCTGGGAGAGAGAGACAGAGAGAGAGAGCACACACTGGAGTGTTCTTGGGGGCCAGGTGGGACGCTCAGACAGTTGAGAGTTCCAACAATAAATGGTGCCAGGTTTGGGAAGAATAGTCTAATAGAATAGTGTAAGCATAGTATAGTGGAAGAGAGCTTTCCTGGCATGTGGAGTCTTGGGTTCAATATCCATACTACAAAATAACTAAGGATGACAAAGGCCGTGTCCTTAGTACATGGACACTATAGTGGGAGACTCATGAATGAGCCAGAAAAAATGATTGCCCCCTGACCCCCTGAACTGGTAGGCAGCATATTGCATGGCCAGTCAGAGAAGGGCCACTCTGAGCCCCATGGTGCCACTGTGGGCCAGCCCATGGGCCGAGCATGCTGACACACACCTGTGGGGTCGAGGTATAGAGCTACAGCTTAGAGACAGAGCACTTACTTGTGCAGTGAGCACAGGGCCCACAGCTTGATCTCCAGCACTGAAAAGAGCCAAAGACAGGGAGGGAGAGGAAAGAGAACTTTGATGCACCTAGCCAGGTTCTACTGAGAGGCCAGACTACAAATGTGAGTTCCCTTGAAAAAAGGGAAGCCAGGGGCTGGGGAGATAGCTCTGTGGCACAAGTGCCTGCCTGGCAAGTGCAAGGTCCTGAGTTCGAACCCCGATCTTGCAAAAAAAAAAAAAAGGAAGAGGGGAAGCCCTTTGTGGCCCAGAGCACTGTGGCACTGTGGCAGGAAGGCCGCAGAGACACTGCTGTGCTCCCTTCCCAGCAAGAGCTCATCGGTGGGCAGAGGAGTGCGCTGTACCTGAAGGGGCCCAGAGGTCCCCCAGGCCCAAACTTCCCTGCTTTTACAGGGGAGAAAACTGAGGGCCTGAGAGGGTGGGTGCTCAGCAGGGCCCCAGCAAGGCGGTGGCAAGACCAAGACGGCTTCTGCTGCAAGCCCCTGCAGTGTAGTGAACCCAGAGCTGCAGTCTGCCTCTGCTGGAGGGGGGACTTGGGCTCTTCTCTGACGGCAAGGATGGTGCTCCTCCCTTAAGCAGTCCTGCACCCTTGCTAACCTGCCACTTTTCCTCTTCACACCCAGAAGAGGTAAGAGTTCCAGGCCAGCAGAGGGAGGCACGTAAGAGGCCTCTGGCCGAGGAGCTTAGCACTCTAGTCCAGCCTAGACATAGCCAAGAAGTTTCTGGCATCTCAGCGCTGCCTCTGGATGAAAAGCAGTCAGAAGCCCCTGTTCCGGAAGTTGCTCATCCTCTGCAGCCTCCAATCCACCCCGTGCCTGGCCTGCCAGGAGGCCCTCAGATACCTACCCAGGAATGGGAACCAGAGCGTGGAGACCAAGACAAGGAGGCCAGAGTTACCTCAATGCCCTTGTTCCCTGGTCATCTCCACACGGAGCTGGAGAGAGTCAACGATGTCTCAGAAAGCTTGCTCAGGGCGCCATGGGGCAGCAGAGTCGAGGCCTCAGGCATGGGGCTCCCAGGTCTTGCCCTCTCACATGGGCCCCATGTGGCCCAGGGCACCCTCCTGCCTCAAGGCTCCTCAGAAGCCGCACCTCACCCTTTGGGGGAAGAACTCGAGGACCTGAATAGAAGTTACCACAGTTCTGAGCTGCAGAAACACCAGCATTTGGCAAACCAGGACCAGCAGGGGCCTCCTCTGAAGGGAGCCCAGGGCAAGGAGAGGCTGGGGGGAAAGGGGGTAGACGAGGACCGGGACATTGATGAGTCTTTGCTCCAAGATGCTCCGCCTTTCAAGGTCTCCCCCACCCCCTGCGGGCCACCCCCTCGCGCTGTCTCCAGAGAAGCCGCTGGTGTCCCTGCATTCCCGGTGGAAGGTGCCATCCCACTCCCTGTCGATTTCCTCTCCAAAGTTTCCACGGAGGCCCTGGCCTCGCCACCAGGTGGGCCTGGCCCAGAGCCCATGGTGGATGGGCTTGAGCATGTTCCTGAGTTCACATTCCATGTGGAGATAAAAGCCAACGTGCAGAAGGAGCAGGCACATGCAGAGCTGAACCCAGACGGAGCTGGATTTCCAAGAGCCCCAAGGGAAGAGCAAGAGGCCCTGGGCCCTGCTGCGGGAGAGGCCACAAGGGAGGCCAGCCCTCTGGAGCCCTCCAAGAAGCAGCCTGCAGCTGGTCTGCCAGGGAGGCCTGTCAGCCGGGTCCCTCAACTCAAAGGTCTGTGTTCGCATCCTCACTCCTCCCTGGCACCCTCCTATGTCATCCAGGCTACAGGCACTGCTGCTGAGCTTCTGGCCTTCCTTGACTCCTGTCACCTGCTAGGTTCCAGGACAGCTACTAAACCAGCTCCAGGCTGCTGCCGCTCCCTGTCCTCAGCCCCTGCACCAGACCTGTAGCACGTGCTCCTCACGCTTGCCCACATTTTGCATGCCACCCCACCCACACGGTGCTTTGGCCCTGTCTGACACTGCACACCTGACACGTCAGCTTGACAGTTATCCTACAGGGCACTGGTCAGCACATAGTGCAGAGAAGATGACCACTGAGCCCTATATTTCCAGCACCTCTACGTAGCAAAATTAGAGTGAGGCTCAGAGAGGGACAGCAGCTTGCTGAGGGTCACTTGCAGGAAGGGACAGCCAGGTTCGGCATCCAGGTCGGTCTGCTCTTCTCATACACCCCCCTCCACAGAGGTGCAGAGACCAACTGCCTGCCCCAGCACCTGCACTGCACCTAGAGGCGGCCAGGAGCCCAGGAGGTTTCCTTGGCCCACAGCCCTGCCCACGCTCTGCCCCACCCTACAGCAGGAGAGAAAAGAAGCACACACAGGACCCTCCAAGCCCAGAGTGCCTCCTACCCAGTGCCTCGGGGTGACCCTGTGCTGCCATCGCAGGGCTCTCTGCTCCACCCGCCTGGAGCACAGCCATAACAGCCCCTCAGGTTCATGGAGAACCAGAATATTCTCATTTTAGAATGACTTGCAGGAGCTGGACACAGAGATGCACACCTGTAATCGTGGAACTCCGGGCGAGGCGGGCAGAGCAGCAGGTGTGAGCCTGCTCAAGCAGTTTAGTGACTGGCTTAGTGTGACCTGGACCCAAAGTTAAAAGGGTGGGGTGCCACTCAGTGCAGAGCCCCTACGTTGAGTTCCTGGTACCAAAAAGAGCGTGTACAGTCCAGAGGTCAGTGCCCTTGAACCAACAGTCATAAGCGTGTGTGAAATCTCCACTAGATTCTACTTGTGGAGACAACATTGAAGCAGTAGGAAAAAAAAAAAAAAAAAAAAAGTGCCATGTCCTACTTTAAATTCCAAACGGTAGCCGGGCGTGGTGGCTCACGCCTGTAATCCCAGCACTTGGGAGGCTGAGGCAGGAGGATTGGTGCGAGTTCGAGACCAGCCTGGGCTACAAAAGTGAGCGCAGGACCAGCCTCAACTGCATAGCGAGACCCTGTCTCAAAAAGACAAAAAAAAAAAAAAAAAAAATTCCAAACGGTAGAGGACAAATGACTGTGACTTCCTAAAGTGATATTTTACAGAATCCTGTCCTCCAGAGGTCAGTAGGTGGGGCAGGGGGTGGGTGGCTCCGCGACCCAGGGAGTTTGCCTCAGACAGGCCAAGCAGAGGTAACGGTTTGGCCAGGGCCATTAAGGTTCCAGTGTATGTTATGAGCTATGGGAACGGCCATAGTATTTCTCTCACCTGGCCATGTCTCTGGGAAGAGACCTTCCTGAGTCCCATCGTGCTGTGGGAAACGGTCCTCTCAGGGCTACTCTGTGACGCAGCTACTCTGTGGCTCTGAGCACAGGGAGGCACAGGTGAGTCGGCTCCACACGGAGCTTCTGTCTCTGGCACCCGCATTGGGCTTGGTGAGCCAGGGATCTGCTTAAGCAGCCACTGCAGGTGATTCTGCCACTCAGGAGCAGGAAACCTGAGGGCTAGCCGGGCAATGCTCTGTCCTAGGGCAGCGGAGGGCGCAGATCCTAAAGCCAGAGAAGCAGGCAAGTCATCAGAGTTCTGCGGTGCAGTCAGCAGGGGTTAGGCTGTGCCACCGCTGGCCATGTGCTGCTATTCTCCCTGGGGCCCATCAGCTCCCGCCTTGAAGCCCTGTTGTCTGCAGGCTATCTGATGGGAACTCACTGGGAGCTGGTAGGAAGACAGAAGAATCACAGCCCCTGGTAGTGGGAAGGCCCACAGGGCAGGCCCGGGTGGGATGACCAAGGGCCCCGTGAGTGGAAGCAGGCTCTGAGGGCACCATGGCTGCAGGGGTGGAGATGTCACCTGGCCCGCCCACTTCTGAAGCACCTGGCTTGAGTGGGGAAAGGCTTGGGGTGAGGGCGCACAGCAGGCTGGCCCCTGTCAGACTTCTGGGCTCCAGGGGGAACCATGGCACCTGCGCCGACAGCCAGAGGCAGGCCTCCTGGCCAGACCACCACCCACGTGGCCAGTCTAGGGTCTAGCGGGGCCTAGCTCCCCACACCTTGACTTTTTTGTGCTCCTGAAACTGGGTTTGGCTCTGGTGGGGACAGGGATGGGACTGGGGTGCAAGTCATGCTACTATCCATGGAAGCAGTGTGACCATGTGTGCCTCTAACAGATCCTCCAGGTCCCCGCTGCAGCCCTGCCCTCTGCCTCCCTCTTGGTGTCACCCCCACAGTGGCTGTGCTAACAGTGAGACCTTGCAGATCAGAGGGAACTGCAAGCCCTCCACGCCCAACCAAACCACACATGCACCTCCCACCCTGAGTGCAGGTCAGACCTGCGGGCTTGTCCCCTGAGCTGTGAAACTGAGCTGTGACAGGCATCTCCTTTTGTATTTCACCAGCTCGCATGGTCAGCAAAGGCAGAGACGGGCCTGGAAGCGAGGACCGAAAAGCGAAGGTAAGTCAGTGGGCTGGGAAGCTGGCTGTCAGTTCCCTAGAGGCTATGCTTTGTGTCTGAGTTCTTCTCAGGTAACAAGGTGGAAAGTGCATTGTTTTCCTGCAGAAAGCTCAAGTCTTAGCAGTTTTGAAGCCATGCCAGGGCAGGGCACTCAGCACACTGCTGAATCCACGCTTCTTGTTTCCGCAGCCTCGGGGTAGTGTGATGGGTGTGCGTTCACGTCTCCTGTGTAGTGTCCCCTTGCCACATGGACACACGTTTGAGCTGTGTGAGAAATCGCGATAGAGGGCCCTGAGCAGGGATCCCTGCCAGGAAGGAGACGCCTGGCTTGGCACTTCTGGGCAGGGCACGCTGGCCAGGAAACAGTGGCATGAAGGCCTGGAAGCAGCCGTCTAAGGAGGCTGCAGCTGGCTTGCTGCAGGGCCTGGGAACAAGCCCGGGGGGGAGGAAGCCTGAGGAGGAGGCGAACCCACCCATGTCTGAAATGCAGAGTGGGAGGCAGCACAGTGGACACCGCGGGCGCTGACTTAGGGGAACCCCAGTCAGTGGAAGGAGGCAGCCACTTGCTCACCACAGCCCAGAGTGCTATCATCTCCCGGCCTTTCATTTTAGTGACATTTTCCTCTCGGTAATTTCTTACCTTAAAAACACTCCCCAAACTACTCAGTAGTAGCATCCCGGGAAAATTTTGGCTCGGCCTAGGTAAACCCTGGCTCAGGGAGTGCAGATTTCTAAGGTAAAGCCCACCTGAGGGACTGCGCCCTGGGCTCCATGCTCAGAAACAAGCCAGCCTGCGTGGCACATGGGGACTGCAGTCAGCGGAGAGGCTCTGGGAGCCCCACACCTTCATGGCCTGAGCGGAGCTGCTCCGAGACACACCTCCCTGGGCGTGTCCATGTGGCCCTCCCAGCCTGTGTCCCTGCTGCCCCTGTGGCGCCTGCTCTCTCTCCCTTAGTTTCCTCCTTTTCTTTTTTGTAAAAGGTCTTGAAGTCAAGACCTCATGCTTGCCAAGCAGGCACTGTGATGCGTCCGCACTGGGGCACACATCTGTGCTGACAGGCCAGAGAGGAAGGAGTGTGAACTTCACCACCCTCCGCAGAAGGGCCCGGAGGGCTCTGGCTGTGCTGTGCCTGAGCGCTGCCCTCAGCCAACCACCAGCTCTGAGTCTTGGTGCCGGCCTCCTTGGAGTTCACTTTCCCTGTGTGCTGACTTTTGATTTATGTTTATGTCTAAGACATCCACACCTTCCTGTGCACAAACCCCAAGAGACAGGCCTGGCCTTAGCCCCACACACCCCACGCCTGGGAGCTCAGACCCTTTGATCAAACTCTGCTGCCCTGCTGTGTGCCCTGGGCCAGTGTCCCCTCCTAACCATGGCTCTACTGTCACACCTCGCACTGGCAGTTTTGGAGCAAGATGAGGAGGCTGCCTTTGGCACCAGCTGGGCTGCCATGGGTGGCATTTGGGTGTGTTTTCTTAGCCCCTGAGACCCTCCATTTTTACAGAGGGGAGCTACGTAGCATGTCTACTGAAGTTCTACCTGAGCAAGGAAAGGGGGCTATGCTTTCTCTTCCAGGCAGTAGCCCCCGAGACAGCTGGAGGGCTCTCCTTGGGCAGGCCTCTTAGCTGGGCATGGTGCCACAGGACTGTGATTCCAGCATGCTGGGAGCTGAGGCAGGAGGATCGCAAGTTTCTGGGCAACTCAGTGACTCTTAGAAAGACCTGTCTCAAAAGAGAAAAATGTTTAAAGGGCTAGGAGTGGAGCTCAGGGTGAAGGCCCTGGTTTCAATGCTTAGTAACTGCTAGGAGGTACTAGGAAAAAGGCAGGGAGGGAGGGAGGGAGGGAGGGAAGGGGACAGGCAGAGAGAGAGGAGGGAGGGAGGAGGAGGACCCTTCCCACAGCCTCATCTGCCTGGCGTCACTGGCCTGCAGTGCTTGTCCACCAGCCTGCTCCCTCCTGAGCCAGCTTGTGCATGACTCACCCTGTTCTCTGTGGGATTTGTGTCACATCTGGCGGTCATCAGCTGGGGAGCAGGCCGACGACTGCTGCACGTGCAGCTCTCTCCAGCCAGTGTTCACCCAGCCAAGGGCTCATTGGGTTACCAGGGATGTAAGGGTCACTGAGACCTGAGTTGGCTTGGAAAATGCTGAGTGCTCTGATCCAGGTGCAGAGGAAGGTGAGGGTCCACAGCACCTCCATAGAGCCCTGGGGAAGCCAATGACTCACCATCGGGCAGACACACGCATACTTAGAGCCCAAGAGCAGGAGTGCCCCGTGGCATGGCTTCCCATAGTCCCATCTTTGAACACCAATTGCTACAGCTGCAGCAAGCCCTGTTGACTCTTGGTAAAGCTTGTTTGCACAGTGCCCATAACTCTTAGAGCACTAGAATTACAGGCAGGCACCACCACACCTGGCTTGCACAGTGCCCATAACTAATGCAGACAGCTCCCTGAGAGGAATTAGGGCACTTAGCGGAGGGTGGGCCCTGGGCCCCAGTGCACAGCAGCCTGGAGGTGGCAGGTGTGCCCTGCATCCAGCAGGTGGACGTACCCTTGTCTCCACCTCCCTGAGTTGAGCTGGCAAAGGAGCAGCACTGTGACTCAGGAGAGGTCTTGGTTCCTAAGGTAACAACTGTTTCACCCTGATCTGGCTTCCAGGGGGCTGATGGCAAAACTGGAGCAAAGAGCACCACAGCCCGGGGGGCAGCCCCTTCTGGTCAGAAAGGTGCTGCGAATGCCACCAAGATTCCAGCCAAAACCACAACGGCCCCAAAGACGCCACCCGGCACTGGTAAGGAGCATTCCCTTGAGTTCCAGAAGCTCCTGGGAGGCACAGATCCTAGTTCCCGGGGTGCCGCTAACATTAATGCCTATACTTCACGGACAACCAGAGTGTTCACCTCCTTCTTTATCCTTGAGCCCTTTGCTCTTCCCTTCCCTTCCCTTCCCCCTTTTCCCTCCCTCCCCCACTACCTCCTTCCCTTTGCCCTCTCTCTCTCTCTCTCTCTCTCTCTCTCTCTCTCTCTCTCTCTCTCTTTTGTATTTTAGGCAAGGGTCTACAGGGTGCTCAGGGTCTCACTACTAGATCAGACTCCTAGTGATCCACCTGCTTACAGCCTCCCAAGAGCTGGGATTACAGGCGCATGCTACCACCATGCCCAGTCTCCCATGTTTTTCCCTTCTCTTCTCACCCTTTTTCTGGTCCCCCTTCCGTTTCCTTCCCTTCCCCTCCCCTCCCCTCCCTAGCCCTCCCCCATGCCCCTTTTCCCTCCCCCCATCCCTTTCTCTCCACTTCCCTTTCCCTTCCCGAGACAAGGTCTTACTATGCAGTGCAGGCTGGCCTTGACCTTGTGATTCTGCCTCAGCCTCCCAAGCCCTGGGATGACGGGTGTGACTGGTGTGTACCACCACGCCCAAGTTTCTTTCTGGAAGTTTTCTAAGGGAGTTTCCAATCTTCACTTTTTGCACTTTTTTTTTTTTTTTCCCCAGTACTGGGGATCAAGCTCAGGATCTTGTGCTCGCCAGGCAGGCACTTATGCCTCTGAGCTATATCCCCAGCCCCAAATCTTCACTTTTTGTCAACAAAGAAATCAAGCTTCTAGGCACTGGGGAGATAGCTCTGTGGCACAAGTGCCTGCCTGGCAAGTGCAAGGTCATGAGTTTGAACCCCAGTCCCGCAAAAAAAAAAAAAAAAAAAAAAAAAAAGCTTCTGTATAACCGGCTCCTAGGGCTTTCCCTGAGCTCTTCTCTCCTCAGATCTAAGGCTCTGGGGTGAGAAGGCAGCCCTTGTACAAAGTGTGTTCAAGCCCCAAGAGGGACGTGGGGCACTGATGTCCCGAAACAACAGAACCGCAGCCCCCAGGCACTATACTACACAAGGCCCACCCTGCTCTGCTGCACTCCCCGCGGACCTGGGAGCCTTCTGGCAAATCAGAAGGCCTTAGTGCCACACTGTGCCTGGCCCCAGGGCCCCAGGAGTAAAACTCAGTCCCGTGTTGAGGACCCTGCTTTTCCAGCTATTGTAGACTCACAGTGCTGTAGGGATAGTTGCCCTCCTGACACCCTGGTGACCTGCTCCTGGCTGTGCGGGCTTGTGCATGTGTGTGGGCCTGGCCAGATGTGGCCGCCCAGCCCGCCCCAGGAGCAGGGTGGCCCGACCCAGGGTGGAGTGTTGTGCCCCTAGGAGCCACTGGTGTTGTGGCTTGCGTGGTATGTCCTTGCCTGGTGTGGAGAACTAATGGAACTTGGGTTTGACGCGTGCAATTCGGGTCCTATGCTCTCGCTGAACGCTGTGCCCGCTGACGAGAAAGGCCACGCCCTGCGGGGGTCTCAGTGCCCCGGCAGCTGCCGGGCAGACCCTGCCCTGCCTGCACGCTGCCTGCCACTGTCCCTGCTGTGCTGGCTGTGGTGCCGGGCTGGGAACGCGCCCAACCTGACTGTAACGAGGCTGTCTGTGGGTTTCTCTTTTTAAGCTTTCAAGCAAGTGCAGAGAAAGCCACCCCCTGCGGGGGCAAAATCCGAGAGAGGTAATTCTGGGACTGCTTCTGGGACAGGGACCCGCAGTGTGTGTGCTGTCCCCAGGGTGCTGGCAAGGTTATGCGGGCTGCCATGGTGCTGAGGGCAGCCGTTCACTCACTGCCTTTCTCCTCCTGTGGTTTGTGCATTCGCCTGAGAGTGCGTTCAGAACCCGGCTCCTACGGCTCCTCCTACATGCTTGAGGGACAAGGGCTGTGGGTGGGGCCGGGAGCATGTGTCTCAGCCATTTGGGGCGCTGGGAGTTCGGGTTGTCCCTATCCAAGGTTGTAGTGGGAAATCCTCCTGGCTTTCACCAGGTAGGGGAGTTTGAATTTTATTTTTGTTTTTGTTTTCCCTCCTAGACTCACGAATGCTAGGCCAGCATTGTACCGCTGAACTGCACCCCCAGCTTCTGGTTGTTTTTTTTGAAATGAGTCTCCCTGGTGCTAAATCTGTATAGGTTCCTCTGCTCCTGTCTCAGGCTACCAAGTGGCTGAGGACACAGGTGTGACCTCCACACCGGTTGCCACAGTGTCAGATGGACCCTACACATTCCACCCCATCTTCCAACCATGCTCGAAGGCTCTGCCCTGCCTTTAAACTTTATTTATTTATGTTATGGCTGGTTCAGCCTGCCCTGGGGGTGGGGCTGGGGCAGCACGTGGTGCCAGGGAGCAAACTGCAGTCCCTGCAGTTACCTAAGCTTACCTAAGCAGGCACTTTAGACCACCGACCCCACCACCTTTAGATGAGGACACAGGGACAATTGTTCACTTGCCCGAGGTTACTCTGTCCCCGGCCCCTCAGTGGCTTAGAAAGGATATGAGCAGACAGGAAGCCTGTCGCTGCCCTGGAGACAGACCCGCCCTCTCTCAGAGACCCTGGCTGTACCCCCGGGCAGGGAAGGAAAGGAAAGGCCAAGCACCTTCTGTCCCACTGCCTCAGAGCTTGAAGCCTCAGGACACCAAGGTTAGGAGCCCCACAGTGTGGATGCCTCTGCTCAGCTCCTGATTAGCTCATCGAGCACCCACTGGGCAGGCTTTGCCCACAGAGGCTTCCTGCATCTTGGGGACACCAGTGGGTGAGGCATGAGGGTAATGGTAACTTGGTACCCCCACCCCACGTAGCCTAGTCTAGCAGATGGGGGGTCAGAAATCTGCATTTATAAGTCCCACATCCTCTTCAAAGGCTCTGAGATTTGCAACCCCACCTCACCCCCCAGAAAAAAATTAGGAAGGCTCCAGAGACTCTGACTTGGGAGTCCATGGGACCCACTTTGAGAAATGCTAGCACATAAGGTAGGCACACCAGTACGCCGAAGCGTGACGGCTGAGGGGATGGGAACAGCCTTCTGTTGGGGCAGAGGTTGCCCCAGGAGGCGGGGCTGGACCTGTGGGCAGAGTGGGAGCCCCCAGCAGCCTTTCTGGTGCTAGCCTGGGTGTGCAGGGAGCCCTGCACCTGCCAGGCAGCGGCAGGTCTTTCCAGAGGGTGAGAGGTTGGAAAGCCCTGGCTGGAGGGCAGCAGCTGGGCCCGTGCTGGAAGCAAAGGCCACGCGGAAGTGAGCTCTTCTCAGTGTGTCTGCAGGGCCTGCCCAGTCTCCCTGACTGCTAGTCATCGCTTTTGTTTTCAGGCTGCGGCCTCTAAGAGAAGGACAGGGACTCACCAGAGATCACATAGCTGCTGGAGCCCATCACTTGGTCCTGCGACCATGGGGGCCTTTGGGTGTTGGGGTGCTAATGACCCACAGGTGTCGCTGCCCTGAGTGACAGGGCAGGCAGGAGGAGGCGCTGCTTTGCTGGTCGCGCCTGCCCTGTCCCTGTGGCAGCCTCCGGGCTTTGCTTCCCACCCATCATCACTCATTCATTCCTTCTCCCTCAGGTGAATCTGCAAAGTCTGGGGACCGCAGTGGCTACAGCAGTCCTGGCTCCCCTGGGACCCCAGGCAGCCGCTCACGCACCCCATCTCTGCCCACCCCACCCACTCGAGAACCCAAGAAGGTAGCTGTGGTCCGCACTCCACCCAAGTCACCGTCCTCCACTAAGAGCCGCCTGCAGACTGCCCCCGTGCCCATGCCCGACCTGAAGAATGTCAGGTCCAAGATCGGCTCCACCGAGAACCTGAAGCACCAGCCAGGAGGTGGGAAGGTAAGGGGGTTCTGCTGGAGTCACAAGGAGCTACATGTCCCTGTTCAGGAGGGAAGACACAGTGGTCCTCCCTGTCCCCTCAGCTCCTGCCTGGCAGATGCAGCCGGTGGGGCTGTCCCAGTGGATGGCTCCTGTGGGCAGTGCCCATCACCCTCAGGGTGGCATCAGGCTTGGTTAGGTTCTCTTTATTCCTCATTTCTGGGGAACTCAGGGATTTTAATTCATGAACTCTGCGCCAGGTGGTGAACACCAATGTGGCAGTCCTTTCTAGCACTGTGGGATGAATCAGGCCGTCGTTCAACTGCACACAGGGTTTGCAGGCTGGAACTAGCACAGGAGGAGGAGCCCAGAACGGTCCTCTGCTGGCCCTTGGGAGCAGGCAGGAGATAATTCTGGAAGGGCCACAGTCCCTTGCCGGGTCCCATGAGGATAGGTGAGGGCAGAGGGAGTGTCAAAGATTCCAGGAGCAGGCTCCAGCTCTGGGGACAGCTTGAGTCACCAAGGAGACTTCCCCCCACTGCTGACAGATGTTGGCTTGCGGTGCCTAGCATAGTGTGGGCTCCCTCTCAAGGCCCATGCCTGGGTGGGCAGGCAGTGTAGGCCAGGCAGCAGGCAGGGCTCACCATGGGCCTGGTCCTGGGCCTGCGCCCATCCCACACACAGTATTCTTCAAAGCCTCCCAGAAGACACCTCCCTCTTGGGCCATAGACCTGAGGTAGAGGCCTCTGTGGAGCTATAGCAGAAGGAGCAGCTTCCATGTGTAATGGCTTCTTGCAGCCCTCTGGCTGGTAGTGGCCTGTATGCCACCTCCTAGCACCCAGAACTGTCTGCCCCAGTTTGCAAATGAAAAATCAAACTGCACAGTGAGTTTCTGCCACCCAGGAGCCTGCGGCTATGCCTGGTAGAGCCACTGTGACTCCCTATGGCACCCCCAGCTGTGGGGCTCTTCTCTGCATGAGGAGACCCTGTCTCCCATGGTCCGGGACCCCCAGCCAGGAAGGGTAGATGCTGAGCAGGTGGGTACAGCCTATGTGTCTCCTGGGCCAGCACTAGGCCCTGCATAGAGCCCCATTCAGCAAGCAGAGTGTGGACGGCGCTCGTGCAAGGGCTGTCTGTTGACCCAGGCCTCCAGCTCCCCCAGCCTCTACCTGCATACTGTTTTTGGGCCCTCCTAGCTGGGCCAGCCCCAGGGAAGCAATTCCAGGTGCCCAGCTTCATGCGTCGGAAGCTGCCTCTGAAGCTCTGTCCCAGGAGCCAGCAGCTCTCATGCGAGGCCTCAGGACTCTGGATGAGGTGGGGGCGCACTGCCTGGCTGCTCCCATCCTGCCTGTCCCAGGCCCTCTCAGAACAGAATGCACTATAGGCCTGAGACTGCGCTGGTCTGAGCTGCTCTTCTGCTCTGCTTGCCCTGGGGCTGAGCCCACCCCAGCATCGGCAGCACCCAGCCCAGGCCCCTGGCCCTGGCTCCTTCAGGATGCCTGCTGCCCACCCTCGCTCCACCCTGTGTGTGCCGGGCAAGATGCCCAATGCCCTCACCCACGGGTCCGTCCTCGCCACTCCCTCTCCTGTGAGCCCCAGGTCTGTGCCATGTTCGGAAAGTCTTCCGGGATCCCTCTGTGCCCTGCCTGGGCCTGCGAGAGCCCTGAGCACTGGAACTGGTTTCTGTCTCCCTGGCCTGGCCATGAGGAAGGGCTCTTGTGGCCACACGGGCCCAAATGGAGGGGCTACTGGAGGATCCATGGCCAGGTCAGCTGCCTGACTGAAGGGGAAGGCGCCTGGGCTCCCTCACAGAAATAAAGGAAGGAGTCCTAGAAGTGACTGCATGACTGCATTGCAGGTGCAGGGAAGGCAGCCAGCAGCCTCCAGCCTCCAGGGGTCCAGTGACATGGGGTGCTCACAGGGAGGCAGGTTGCTGAGGCCTCTGGGAAGAGGCAAAGGGCGGCAGGCTAGGCCAGCCTCCCCCAGTAACTTGAACCCAGCCGAGGTCTTGGGTCAGCCGGCCTATGCCTGCGCACTGCTGGCTCTCAGGCAGTGCTTCAGTGACCACAGGGAGGGACCCAGCATGCTCATCTCAGGCAGGGGCTCACCTGGAGCTGGGAGCCAGAGCTGGGCCTACCTGTCACCTGAGAGTCTGTTTATCATCACTGGAAGAAATATAGAAAACTTTCATTTTCTTTTGTGCATTTCCTCTGCTTTCCTGATGTGCTGCAGTGAACTTATATTATTCTAAAAGTCCAAAATGGGGCCAGCGAGATAGCTCAGCTGTCTAAAGCACCTGCTTAGGCAACTTCAGGGACTATGGTTCCATTCCCGGCACCACATTCTGTGCCAGCCCCACCCCCAGGGCAGGCTGAGCCAGCTATGATATAAATAAATAAAGTTAAAAAAATAATTATGAAAAAAGTCCAAAATGAAAAAAGAAAACAATTTTTTTTTTTCTTTGAAACAGGATTTTGCTGTCATTCAGGCTGGCCTTGGACTCACTATATAGTCAGCTGGCCTCAAGCTCATGGTAACCGTCCTGCCTTGACCTCCCAGGCACTAAGTTTAGAGGTGTGCGCCACCCTGCTAGGCTGAAAATGAAATGTTTCTAAAAGAAACACACAAATCACTTGTTGGAGGACCCGTTAAGCAGAACCATGGTGGGGCTGGAGAGCCAGGACCCTTCTCCACCCAGTGCACCTCTGCTGGCCCTGCCACTGAGGGCACTGCAGTCCCAGGGCCCTCACAGGCCTAGGGAGTGCAGAAATTTAGTGATCGTCGCAAGTGTAACAGCTTTTGGACCGGGGAAATAGCTCAGTGGTGCAAGTGCCTGTGTGGCAAGCACAAGGTCCTGAGTTTCCCAGTACAAAAAAAAAAGTAAAAACTTTTCAAACTGGTTAAGGATGTAACTCAGAGCAAAGGCCATGAGTTTGATCTGCAATACCAAAACAAAACAAAAAGGCAAAGGCAAAGGCAAAACACCTATAAATGTTGGGCTCTAACCATGATGTAATTACTAAAACTGAGACTTCACCTATCTCCAAATTGCCATGAATACTCGGAAAGTAAGCTTTGCTCTGCTGCCCATTTGGTGCTCTGGTGTGGAGTGTCCTGACCAGCTCTGGGTAGACAGAGCTAAAGTCACTTTCTTCTCCATGTCCCTGCTCCTAAAGGAACTGAAGAGATTCCCTCGCGGGAGCTCAGCACGGCTTGTGCTGCGACCTGCCAGGTGGCCAGCAGATGGCGGTGTCGCGCCATAAATAGCCAGGACTCACACCCGCCTCTGGCTATTGCCTCCTTCCTCAAAATTGAATTAAAACTAGGTGTGGTGGCACACGCCTGTAATCCTAGCATTTGGGAGGCTGAGGCAGGTGGATCGGTGCAAGTTCGAGACCAGCCTGGGCTACAAAAGTGAGTTCAAGGCCAGCCTCAACTACATAGCGATATCCTGTCTCAAAAAGACAAAAAAAGGGGCCCGGCAGGATGGCTCAGTGGTCTAGAGCGCCTGCTTGGGAAAGCTTGGGCGGCTTCAGGGACCGCAGTTCGATCCCTGGCACCACATGCTGCGCCAGCCCTGCCCTCAGGGCAGGCTGAGCTGGCCATAACAATAAATAAACAAAAGTTCTGAAACAAGAAAAATAAAAAATAAAAAAATAATTTAGGGGGCCCGACAGGATGGCTCAGTGGTCTAAAGCACCTGCTTAGGAAAGCTTGGGCGGCTGCAGGGACCGCTGTTCGATCCCCGGCACCACATGCACCAGCCCTGCCCTCAGGGCAGGCTGAGCCGGCCATAAAAAATAAACAAAAGTTCTGAAACAAGAAAAAGATAAAATAAAATTTAAAAATTCTTAAAAAAAAAAAAAAAGTTAAAAAAAATAATTTAAGGGCCTGGCAGGATGGCTCAGTGGTCTAAAGCGCCTGCTTGGGGAAGCTTGGGCGGCTCCAGGGACCGCGGTTCGATCCCCGGCACCACCTGCTGCGCCAGCCCTGCCCTCAGGGTGGGCTGAGCCGGCCATAAAAATGAGTCAATAAACAAAAGTTCTGAAAAAAATAATTTTAAAAAAGAAAAAAAGCTGAATTAGCTTGCTTCTCTGTTTCCATCTTCCCCTCCCCCCACCTGGCTCTTTCCCTTTCCTGTTCGCTCAGTCTGTCTCCTCCCCACCCTATCTCTTCCTGTCTTTCTTCCTTTCCAGTACTAGAGATTGAAGACAGCCTTTCACTGAGCACACCTTCAACCCTTTTTAATAAATGCATTTATTCTTTGAGACTGGGGTATCCCAATTGCCCAGGCTGAGTTTGAACTTGCAACCCTCCTGCCTCAGCCTCCTGACAGTTGTGGCTACATGCACACAGCACCACACAGGCTATTTTTTGCCCCCCCCCCAATACCCTTTGTGCCTCTCATTGATAACCACGGAAAGACTTAAGTGTTTTTTGGTTTGGGGTTTGTTTGTTTGTGTTTTTGTTTTTGTCTTTTTGAGACAGGGTCTTGCTATGCAGTTCAGGCTAGCCTTGAGCTCACTTTGGTAGCCCAGGCTGATCTGGAACTTGCACTGATCCTCCTGCCTCAACCTCACAAGTTCTGGGATTACAGGTGTGTGCCACCATGCCCGGCTTAAGTGTTTTTAAATGCCTTACACATGTGACTAGAATGTAGTGGCACTCCTGAGAATTCTCAGATGAGTGGGATCATCTTGAAGCGGCATGGGGCAGCCACTGTTTGGAGAGCAGTGCCTGAGCTTCGAAAGGGGATTCCCTGTAACTGAGTCTCTTCTGACCTGACAGGAAACAGATAAGGTCTCTGTGCCCTTCCCAGGCTGACTGAGGTGTGCGGTGGACATGCGGTACCTGGTACGGGGTGACTGTGCCAGAGCTCTGTGCAGGGTTTACCCTGGGGATTCCCGCCCCCACCCCCCGCACCCCCAGTCTAGCCCAGGCAGTACTGGAAACCAACCAGAGCTGATTTGGGGGCTGTAGGGGGCTGGCCAGGGCAAGAGCAGCCAGAGAAATCCGAGCTCCGAGGAACCAGATAGAAGCCCTGTGAGAGCTGGGCTACCCACTCACTGTCAGCCTTCTCAGGGTCAAACCCAATCACTGCACCTCTCTCCTGAGTCCCCCAGGCAAAGCTCAGTGCGCCCCCCCACCCCACAAGTATTTCCGGTGTGTGTCCAGAGGTGGGGCTCAATATCAAGTGCTATTCCAGCAGAGAGGTTAAATTTCAGGATTCCATCATGTGACACGTTTTCTCTCCCTTTCTGTAAGTCCACCGTTTGGTACAGGGTGTTGACCTAAGGGCCTGGCCAGGGGTAATTCAGATCTGCTTTGTAGATATGCTGGTGTTTGCTGTCACATCCTGCGAACACTCCTTGCCTTTTTGTGAGGTTGAAAGAGGAAAGGGCCACTTGGGGAGCAAACATTTCTCTATCTGTTGTTGGCCCTGAGTTATTGTGTAATGTCCTGTCATTCACTTGAGTAGCTTCTTTTGTGGATTATTACAGGAAAAAGGTTGTCTTCCTTGAAAAACTCTCTCTTTTTTTTTTTTTTTTGTCAAATGAGTTACTAACAGGGCCAGCGAGATAGCTCAGTGGTCTAAAGCACCTGCTTAGGCAAGCTTAGGCAACCACAGGGACTGCGGTTCTATCCCTGGCATCATGTGCTGCGCCAACCCCACCCCCAGGGCAGGCTGAGCCAGCCATAAGTAAATAAATGAATGAAGTTTACAAGTATTAAAAAAAAAAAAAGGAGTTATTAACCCATTGTTTCCACTTTTGCCTTCACTTCCAAGCAGCTCACAACTGAATGCAACACTTGGTCTTGTAGCTGGTCGTCAGCCTCACTGATCTCCCCTAATTTTATGTTATCCTTAAACTTTCTTGCTTCATTGCTGTATTTTCTAGCTCATCTGTTTGTGAGACTTACGCGATGAAAAGTTGGGAATAAAAGCTAATTCCCAAAGGAGGAATGCGGGCAGGAGTCCTCAAAAAATCTGAGGGTGAAGGCTAGCAGAGTGGGGAGGAGCTGCAACTTCAGCACTCTGGAGGCTGCACAGGAGAGTCACACCTCTGAGGCCAGGCCAGGCAACTTAGAGCAGTTATGTCTCAAATTCAAGACTAGAGGGCTGGCAGGATGGCTCAGCATTCTAAAGCACCTGCTTAGGAAAGCTTAGGCGGCTGCAAGGACCACAGTTCCATCCCTGACACGACATGCTGTGCCAGCCCCGCCCCCAGGGCAGGCTGAGCCAGCCATAATAAAAAAAATCAAGACTAGAAAGGGGTCAGGGTAAGGCTCGGGGGTAAAAGCTTGCCTACAGCTCTAGAGTGTGACCCCTAGGATTGATCAAAGCACATACTATGAAGAGGAAGCAGTGGGAGAAGCCCCTCCCACTCCTTTCCCACTGGAGCTTGCTGGAGAAAACTGCGAGGTCCCGGAAGGAGGTGGTTCTGTGTACAGGGGGTGAGACGGTAGCCCCCAAGCCAGCTCTGGTGGTGCCGTTGCGGATGACTTGGCTAGCGGGGCTCAGGTCTGAGCTCTTGTGAAGTTACTGAGTCTGTTCAGGTTTCCAGGGATGTTCTAGTCACAAATGGGGGTGGCAGTGGGCAAGAAAAGCCAGAGTCACTTTACCCCGCTCTGAACTTAAGCACCAGAGAAAGAATTTAAAGAAGAAATTTATGTAAAAATGTAACCATTTGTATACAAGAAGAAACATACCTAGCAATACAACGGGAGCAACAGTCCAGTAAGAAAGGCATACAGAATGAGAAAACCATGTATTCGTATTTATTTTGATCAAATACGTATAAGCTAGACTATGTTTCTGACATTGCGTTATAGTTATGAGTGAGTTCTGCCAAGGTGGCAGTGGTGGCAGCAACTGCTGTTTGTCACAGAGTTACCATGTCTACACCTCTCTGAGGTCAGAGCTATTATTGTTTCCTACTTTATAGACCAGGAGGCTGAGGCAACGAGAGCTTAAGCTGCTTAGCCAAGGTCAAGGGCTGAGCCTCCATTCCAGCCCTGGCTTCTGGCTGCCAGGCACACCCTTGACCTGGAAGGAAGAGCTTGTCTCTGCCTAGAAACCAGCAGGTGGGCCCAAGCCACGGAGCTCTGCGAGCGACCGGTCCTGGTGGCAAGACAGTAAGGCTGGCTTCTGCAGTGGTGCTTATGAGGAAACCAGTCCCCACCTATTAGCAAGATGCCATTTAGAGAGTCACATGGAGAGTTTTTAGAATATTTATATCTTTGACCCAGAAATTCTATTTCTAGGAGTCTGCTGTGAAAATCATTGGTAAGAGGGAGAATTCCATGGAGAAACACGCTCACGGGAGGCTGGTCATTCATAGTGCCGTCGGCATGGGTGTTGGTGGCACAGGAACAATGTGTGCAGACAGAATGGGACACAGGATTAAAAGTGATGCTTAGGGACCAGGGCAGAGCTCATGGCACAGCGCCTTCCTGGCAAGCACAAGGGCCTGAGTCTGATTCCCAATACCAATAAAGAAAGTTTCGCCAGGCACTGTGGCCAAGCCTATTAGGGGCTGAAAGGCAAGGATCACTTAAGCCCTGAGGTTCAAAGCCAAGTTGGGCAACAAAGAGTACTACCACTGTCACTCCTCCTAGTGCTTAGATTGTGGCTGCTTGGTGATGCAGGCCTCCCAATTACATGGACCCTACAACTGTACCACTCACATGTGTTTGGCAGTCGTTACAAAGAAGAGAGATTCAAGGATTGGGACGCAATGCAGCAGTGGCTGTGGTGGGTTGGTAGGGAAGCTACTTTTGGTTTTTAAACCTGTTTTCAAAAAGCATGTTATGTTTTCTAATGAAAATATAGTAGGGGCTGGGGAGATAGCTCAGTAGAATAAGTGCTAGCCTGGCAAGTACAGGGTCCTGAGTTCAATCCCTGGTACTGGAAAAAAAAGAAAAGAAAATATAGTAGAGTTTTGTTGTCATTATTTATTTATTTATTGCAATACTAGAGATGGTACCCAGGGCATCAATGTATGCTAGAAAAAAATGTATGTATGCATACATATGCATATATAATTATATTAGGGGGACAGGGTCTTGTTAAGCCACTAGACTTCCCGTGATGAGCTCAAGCTTATGATCTTCCTGCCTCAATCTTCCAGAATGCTGGGATTACAGGTGTGTATCATCATGTCTGGCTCCTGTTTTATTTTTATTTAAAGAAACATGAAGAAAAGGGGTCTGGCCAAATAGCTCAGCGGATTAAAGCGCCTGCCAGCAGATGCAGGGTCAGGAGATTGATCCCTGGGCCTGCCATGCCGGCCCTGCCCTCTGGGTGCACTGAGCTGGCAACTGAGACTGGGCATGGTGGCACACACCTATTTGTCCCAGCTCTTGGAAGGCTGCAAACAGGCAGATCACTACGAGTCCGATGTAGTAGTAAGGCCTTGGACACCCTGTAGAACCTTCCCTAAAATAAAATAAAAAAGAAATAAAGAAAAGGAAGAGGCTGGGGCTGGTACAGCAGCAGCTTCCCTCCCCAGCCGTAGGGAAGACCTGGTGCCAGCTCTTCCCTGCGGCTCTTGGGCCCAGCCCCAGCATTCTCAAAGGCACCAAACGAGATCTAATTTTATTTTCACTTTCAGAAACCAGATCTGCACTGCTGGTTCTTACTTAGCAGCTCCAGCTAGCACCGATTTAGGCAGTAATTAGTAAAAGCTCAGAGGCACAATTTCCATGGCATCCCTAAGTGAAGGACCACCACAGAGGCAGGAGCGTCCCTGGCCAGCAGACCTAGACCCAGGGTCCTTTCCTCCCCATCTCTGAGCTGTGGTGGCTTATCTCATAGTTTTTTAAACAAATTAGGACAAATCATCTCTATACTTTGCCTTGGTACCAGAGAAAGAGGAAGCCCCAGAAATGCAGCCACAGAGCCTCATAGCCAGAGCTGTTCCAGAGCTGCGGAGAACAGAGCACCACAGGCTCCGGCTCCAGCTCTGGCGCCGCCTGTGGTGGGGTGGAGGAGGACACATTTCTATCTTCCACAGACAGGCGCCCTCCTGCCAGGGGAGGCTCTGCACGGTTACCTGGGAGGCCCAGGGTTCCTGGACCTAGCTGTACGGTTGTCCCAGGGTGACTTGTCCCAAGCCTAGAGACCCAAGGTTGGCCCTGAGACCCTGGTTCTGGGTCAAGGACGGGCCTAAGGCTCCCGCAACTCCTGAGGGCGCCCGGGGTCTCTCTGCCAGGCAAGTCCGCTGCTAGCGAGCTGCATGCGTCAGCCCCAGGGTTTCTTTCAAAGAAAGTCCCCCTGTGACTGCAGTGCCCCGCAGGCCTGAGAGCCTGATGGTGGGAGGACGTTCCGCCCTCGGCAGCATGTGAATGAAGACGGCTGGGCTTCAAGTTTCCTCAGATACCAATGTAATCAGGCACATTTCCCCGGCCAAGCCACCTGGCTGAGCCCTCGCCTCTGACTTCCCGGCCGGGCAGTGCTTTAGGGGAGACCCTTCCGCACAGCAAGGGATGCCTGGCTGCACAGCTGCCTTCCAGACAGCCTGCCCTCCCAGCCCCACACTCCCCAGATGCCTGCCCACCTGCAGACAGGAAGCAGTGCGGGGCGCAGGTGGACAGTGCGTGGTCCGCGGGTGGTGTGGACTCATGCTTTTTTCTGGCTATCAAAGGTGCAGATAATTAATAAGAAGCTGGATCTTAGCAACGTCCAGTCCAAGTGTGGCTCAAAGGATAATATCAAACACATCCCAGGCGGCGGCAGTGTGAGTACCTTCACACTTTCCATGGAGCATTCTGTGGTATCCTGCAAAGTGGCATGAGTGTGTGCACCTGCGAGGCATTGCACAGAATAAATCTTCTTGGGCGCAGGATCTCCCGTGGACCCCAGCGAAGTGGAGCTCAGGACTCAAACCCCACACTGGGTTGACTATTCCCAGGCCCTTACTCCTGTCCCAGCAGGCCCTGCCCATGGGGCTGGGTGGGCAGTGCCCAGAACAGCACAGATGCCCCCTTGCCCCTAGTCACACCAGCAGTCCCCAGGCCCTGTCAGTGTCCCCTCCCCACGCCCTACCCCCTACCCTGCAGGCTCATTCTAGTGGCACTGCAGTGGACAGGCAGCCCCTGGGTCTTCCTGCCTCACTTGAGGGTTGGTGCATCCAGGCCTCCTGCACCTTCAAGCCAGGAACCGGCTATGACCCCTCGCAGTGTAGATTTATGCGCAGCTCGGGTTTAGGTGAGACTCCAGGTGCAAAGAGCCAAACAAATGCCACAAGTGGTCACTGTGGCAGAGCAGTGCCACTTGCGCACCCTAAACTAATGGTGGGAATGCCCTGGGCCCCAGTGCATGCACCTCAGAGGTGTGGGGTGTGGTGCTCCTCCCATGGCCTGAGCTCAGAATCGGGCTATCCTGCTGCCGCGCTGCATTCACCGGGTGTGCAAGCTCCTCAGGCCCTTCTGAGTGAACAGTGAGTGAGCTCCTGGGAACTGAGAGATCTGAGACCTTAGCCGGGCAAGGTTGCCTGCAGCCCCATCCCAGCACTCTGGGAGGCTGAGGCAAGAGGACTGCAAGCTTGAGCCCAGAGTGAGAAATTTAGCAACTTGGTGAGACCTTGTCTCCAGACAAGTTGTAGAAAAGGGGAAGAAACCATCCATGGGTGGGGCCAGCTGCTGAGAGCCCAGCCTTGTCCCTGCTCAGCACTCGGCTGGATCCCCTGCAGGGCGAGCCTGCCAGGTCTGGCCCAAAGGGTTTATTCTTGCAATGTGCCATGTCTCTCGCCCTGAGCCCCTGCCCGAGGCCTCTGAGTAGCAAGAGCTTGCCCTTCGCTGCTGCATGGGCTTCCTTAGGGCTTCCTCTGAGTGTCTGCTAAGTGTCTCTGCTGCCCACCTTGGGCTCCTGTCCCTCCCGCTTTCTTGTCTTCTGTGGAAAAGAGAGGTTGGGACCACATCCACCGCTGCTGCCGCTGCTTGCACCTGGGCCCCTGTGGCTGTTGTTTGAGGCTTCTGGCTCTGAGTCCTGCTTCTGGCACCTGCGATGCCTGCTCAGGCCAGAGGAGAAAGGTCATGTACAGGATCCTACAGTGGAAGGCAGGAAGAGAGGACAAATGGACAGGGTGGCCTGCTCCTTCTGGTGAAGGGGACTTGGCTGTCCCAAAGAGGTTGCAGTGTGCAGGATCCGTGGGGCTTCCTTCAGTGCCTCCTGCACTGTGCCAGCCTGTGGTGTGGGCTAGCCTGTGACCTTAGATAGAGCCATGAGATAGCCAAGGCTGAGCCTAACCACACTCCCAGGTTTTCAGAGAAAGCCTTCTGGAGAAATGTGAAGTGTGAAGGTGGTTATTTGTCAGTGCCTGCACCTGGTGAGCCTCTGGCACTGTGGGGCACTGGACCCAGCTTCCCCCTTGCCCAGCCCCGGTTTGGAAGGGTGGGTCAGTAGGGAAGCCCCACCCCTTCTCCACTTGGGCTGCCACTGCCTAGCTGGGCTTCAGGCCCCTCTTCAAGTCTCCGTCTCCTGTCCCTGCTCCGTCCTCCTGACCACCTGCTGAGGGGCCAATCTCTTGTCCCTTTCTCCTCTGGCCCTTGCAGCTTTCCTCTCCTGCCCTGCCTCATTCTGGTTCCCTGTCACTGTTGACCTTGCCCAGGCCAGCGGGTAGGGCATGTGGCTCTGATCGCAGCGGCACTGTTGTGGCCTTACCATCTACCTTCTTCTGTCCACCCAGCCCGGAGCTCGTGCTGTCCCCAGGCCTAGCTGCAGTTGGTCCTTATCCTCTAAATGTGGCTTCTTCCAGTAAACCCAGCGTGGTGGCGCATGCCTGTAATCCCAGCACTCGGGAGGCTGAGGCAGGAGGATCACAGTGAGTTTGAGGCCAGCCTGGGCTACACAGTGAGTTCAAGGCCAGCCTGAACTACCTAAGTGAGACTGTCTCAGAAAAACACATTTTTTTGGCTCCTTCCAAATGTCCCTGCAGACCCTGTGTCTCCTGTGGGTGTGGACTCAGAGCCTCACTCCCTACTTGCCTACTTCCTGTGCTCAGAGATGCTGGCCAGTGTGCACTGGGCACATGTGCAAACCCATCCTCATCCCCCACCCCACAGTGTGCCAGACACAGGCTGCAGGCACATGGAACACCCGGGGACCTGAGGCTCAAGGCCGTTAAGGTTTATGCTCTCACCCACCCATGTAGTGCAGGCCACACCCTCCCCACACGTGCCTGAGCTTCACTTACCTCTGTTGACGCTCAGCAAAGGCCAACGTAGCTCAAGCTACAGTACTGTGACTGTCCCATTGCGACCTAAGCAGAGGCTCCTGTTGTCTGCTGGCTGTGAGCTGACCCTCACACTTGGAGGCTGCCTCGCTCTCAGAGCCTCCTGTGTCCATGTGAGCGCAGTTTGGAGGTGCTGGGACCCAGTGACTGGCCACCAGGCCCTGCACAGCCATAACTTTGGACCCCAGTGGGCCTGAGGTCAGAGGAAGGCTTGGGGCTGTGGGCCCGGGCTGGCTTCTGCGGTCTTCTCACAGGCCTGAGTCCGCTCACATGCACTAAGACCCTAACACTGTGGTTTGTGCTGTGCACCGTCCCTTGGTGTCACTGTGCTCCTCTGGTGGGGGCCCAATGTCCAGGGCCCTAGAGGCCAGGTGCTGCTGGTTCTCCCCTGGGCTGCTCAGCGTGTGGGCCCTGTGTGCTGCCTGTTTTGGCCTGGTGCAAGAGCTGAGGTCTTGGGCGGCACTTCCCGCAATGGAGCCTACCTCCTCTCCTCAGGGCGATCCCCAGGCCCACCCCATCCCACACTCCAGTCTCCCCAGCAGCTTTCTAGATGCTACACACACTGATCATATTGGTCATTTTTTCAGCATCTTCCCTGAATGTGATCAGTTTCACGTCAGTAAAAGGAGTGACTTCTACGTTGAAGTGCTTGCCAAATAAATGGTCTGAGCTTTCCCTGAGCAGGGGTTCCTGGTGTTCCCTGAGGGCCTTTTGCTCTGCAGGGATTGAAGATACCCCCACCCTACCCTTACTTTGTGCAGACCCAGCTCCCCTGGGAGCAGGTGGGTTCAATTTCCAAACACCTTTTTCCACCCTGGTTGGGTGTATTTCTCGCTGCAGAGGGGAGCAACTGGCCTGGGATTAGGCATTTGATTTTCATTGTGTTACGCCCACCAGAAACTAACCCAGTTTGGTTTTGTCTCTGTCTCCCATTGTCTCTGCCCTGTAGGTGCAAATAGTCTACAAACCAGTGGATCTGAGCAAGGTGACTTCCAAGTGTGGCTCCTTAGGCAACATCCACCATAAGCCAGGTAGCCTTTGTGCAGGCGAGGATTGGACGGGAGGTGCTGGGTGCGTGCGCTGGGGGAAGTGGCTGGCCAGATCCACAGCTGAGCTGGCTGGATATGGGACGCGTGGGCCTGGGAGACAAGGCCGCCCTGGCTGCCCCAGCAGCACTGCGCAGGCCAAGGTCAGGTGCAGAGAGGGGAGGCGCTGCTCTGCTCTTGGCTCAGCTGTGGGCAGGCCTCGTGCACCGTGTGGGACTGGCACTGGGGCTGTTCTGGCCCCCAAGGGATCCTGAGCCACACAGGGGCTTCTCTGCATACCTGCTGCAAAAGGAGACCCCTGGGCCATGGCATGCTCTGGCTGTGGTTTTTAAGACAGAAAAAACGTGAAGCTGCCGGAGCTCGCCCAGGCCTCTCTTCACCCTGCACTGTGGGGAAGCCAGCACCATCCATCCGGCCATCTGGTGAAATCTGCGTCTGTGCTGTCCAGTGTAGCCACAGAGCACTGGCGGTGTGTCCAGTGCAGTAGAGGAGCTGATTTTATTTACCTAGAATTTTAGCTCCTGCATAGCATGAAGGGCCAGGACGGGGAAGAGAGGATCGTGATCTTTTTGGTGTTTATTTTCTGTCTGACACAGGGCTTCACTATACAGTTTAAGCTGGGCTCGAGCTCCCTGTGTAGCCCAGGCTGGTCTCAAACTTGCAGTGATCCTCCTGCCTCTCTGCCTCTGGAGTGCTGGGATGACAGGCGTGCTTCACTGTGCCTGACCTAGAACCTTTAGTTTAATACTCAATTTGATTCCAAGATCCTGTGAGGTTGTAGTCTATAGGATTTTTTTGTTTTTTGTTTTTTTCTGGCTCAGCCTACCCTGAGAGTAGGGCTGGCACAGCATGTGGTACCACAGATCAAACTGAGGTCCCTTGCACCTGCCTAAGCTTGCCTAAGCAGCTGCTTTAGACTGCTGAACTATCTTGCTAGTCCCTACAGGATGTCGATATCAAAAGATTTTTCACCTTGGAAATCAGCCAGTTTAGAATTTAACAAATTTTCTCCTGGAATGAGCTGTTTACTTTTGTAACATCTAAAGAGGAAGAGCTTGCAGGATAAATCTTGGATGCATACCTTAAGAGGAGGCAAACTGTTTTAAAGCTCTGTGCAAGGATCGGTATCCGAATCCATTCTAGTAGAAGGCGTCCCATCCATTCCTCAGTGGCCTCTGCCTGGAATCCCTGGCTTGTCCTGGGGAGCCATGGTGCCAGTCATGTTGAGCCACCCCTCCCGAGTGGTGGGGTGGAGTGGGCTGTGCCTTCAGTCTGCCCACCTCCCATGAAGGCCGCAGACCTTGTTTGATGTAGGCTAAGTCCACTAGACCATACAGGAGGCATTTTGTGTTTTGTATTTTAGGAGGTGGCCAGGTGGAAGTGAAATCTGAAAAGCTGGACTTCAAGGACAGAGTCCAGTCGAAGATTGGGTCCCTGGATAACATCACCCATGTCCCTGGAGGAGGGAATAAGAAGGTAAAAGAGGGCCAGTGGACTAAGCACCTAGTTAGGCAAGTTCAGGGACTGGGGTTCAATGCCCAGTACCCAGTGCCACACCAGCCCTGCTCCTGGGGCATGCTGAGCCAGTGAGGGTGTCTGGGCATAGTGATGCATGCCTGTAATCCCAGCTCCTGAAAACAGGAGGATCACTACAAGTCCCAACTGCATAGTGAGACCTTGTACAAAAAAAAAAAGGTCACTGCAGGGAGGAGGCTTGCGTGGGTGTGAGTGCTGAGTGACTGCACGAAACCTGTCCAGTTTTCCAGGAAGGAAGCAAAGCAAAGGCTCCTGTAGGTACTGGCTTGATGCAAGCCCTCGGGGACAGCCAGGGCAGGGCAGTGGGTCCACATTAGCAGCTAGCCATGTCACTCAGAAGGTGTGACAAGTGTGAGGCTAGAGCTGTGGGCTTGATTGGTTTCAGGTACAACTGGGTATCCAGCATTTTTAAAGCTGGCAAATGACTTCTAATGTCACCAGAGTGAGCACTGTGGTCCTAGGCCTTGGGGCCCCAGGCACAGCTGAGAGCACATAACCATCCCCAGTGCTGGCCCGGAACATAGGTCCTAGAAACAGTGAAACAGCCTGACCTTCCAATTCAGTTGCTGGGCAGTCAGTGCAAGGCAGTGATGCCAAACTCTGCCTGCCCATTGTAGAAGAGTCCGCGTGGAGGCTGCCTGGCTGCAGAGCTCCCAGGGGCTCCCAGCCATGGGCATCTGTGACACCCTGGGGACCTAAGCCAGCTGCCTCGCCCAGCTCCATGAGACTGTGGCCACTCTGCATCCCATAGTGTCTTCCTGGGGCTTCTCACAGACACCGGCTGTGGGTTCTGGAGGTGGCTCCTGTAGCTGAGGGAAGAGTGGCAGGCTGACAAGGGGAGTCCCAGAGCAAGCAAAGATGCAAATCCAACCTACCATGACCTGCAGGAACAGCAGCTGGGCTGTCACCACGCTGTGCTGGGCAGCAGCCTGGAGTCTCCTGCCCTGCAGCCTCTGCCCCCACTGCCCATATTTGCGTGGGTAGGCGCACCCCATCCGAGTTGTGCAAAGCAGCACAGTGCAGCTCCATGGAAAACATGGGCGGGTGTGATCCAGACAGGAGCCCCAGGACTGAGGGGAAGCGAGGGTCCTGGCCCTCAAGCGGGCCATGCCATTCCTCTGGCTCTTAAAGGCACCCACTCTGGTCTCTCTGGAGAAGCACACACAGCAGAAGTATCGGTGGCCCTGCTGCTGCCCAGGTGCTGGCGCTCTTCCTAGTACCTGGGTTAGTGTTGGAAGCAGGAAGATGGACGTGAGGCAGAATGCCCAAGGAACAGGAACAAAGCACAGCCCAGTTCTGTGGGAGGTGGAGAAGGTTCTCTGCCAGAGCCCAGGACTCCACTTCTGTCCTGCACCTGCCCTGGTTTGAAGCAGGGTCTCCTGGTCCTGGGGTGCTTTAGTGACCCTCTCACTTGCACCAGCCCAGACCCTAGCCCACTGTACCAGGGCAGGCCTGCACTGTTGAGATTCCCTGGCTGGAGGAAGGTTCCTGCAGTCTCTGGAAGCTTCTATGCCCTAGAACAAGTTCCAAGTTTAACTCTGCTTGGAGGTCTCATTTAGGCAAGATCTGCGATCTTCAACTTCTGTTTTCCTTTTCCAGCAAAGTAGGATGCAAAGATCTGTATCCTAGTGGGCCTGAGACCCAGATGGACAGTGGTCTGGGAGCCGCCTGGCATGTCTCAGTCCTCTGAGAACCTGAGTCAGGGACAGGACAGAGCCCAAGTTCGAGGTTCCTCTGTTGCCTGCCTGCTTATATGGTGGCCCAGAAAGGGTAGGCAGAGGCTGCTCATGCTCGGAGGACTCCATCAGGATGGCAAACCAGTCGCAGTCCTTGGGGGTTTCCCTGGTGTGAGGAGCAGAACTGCCAGATCAGTTTGGGGACTTTGGGAATTCCTAGTTGTAGGCTGTTTTTGGAAGAAAAAGGCCATGAGAAAGCTAGGTGTAATGGTGCAGGTCTGTAATCCCTTCTGACCAGGAGGCTGAGACCAGAGGATTGCAAGCTCTAGGCTAGCCTGGGCCACATAGGGAGAAGACCCCATCTCAAAAGAAAAAAAAAAAAAAATGATAATAATAGGGTCAGTGTGCTTATCACCATTTTTCTTCAACAGCCTTTCCAACATAGTACTGTAGAAGGAAGGGGTCTCTTTCAGAACATGGACCCCAGCCAGGCATAGTGGTAGCAGCACCAGCAGGCCCAAGGAAACTCTGCCCTGCCCTGAGAACAGAAGCGCCAAAGGGGCTGGGGAGCTAGCTCAGTAGAATAAGCACTTGCCTGGCAAGCACAAGGGCCTGAGTTTAATTGCCAGTTCCACAAAAAAAAAAAAAAAAAGAAAGAAAGAAAGAAAGAAAACCAAAGTGCCAAGCCTGTGTGTGCTGTTAAACATGGGCACGTTTGTGTATGTGTGGTGTGTGGGACAGCTCTGAGGAGGGAGGAGAGGGAAGGACTGTGCACAAGTACTGTCTGTCAGCTGCAGCATGACCTAAAGCCCAGCTTTCTCTCCCCAGGGTCTGTGGGGGGGGCAGTCTCAGGGCTTGGGTGCCTTTCCTGGGTGCCCACCCCACCCTTTCCTCCCATCTTTTCCTCATAGATTGAAACCCACAAGCTGACCTTCCGTGAGAATGCCAAGGCCAAGACTGACCACGGGGCAGAGATCGTGTACAAGTCACCGGTGGTGTCAGGGGACACGTCCCCGAGGCACCTCAGCAACGTCTCCTCCACCGGCAGCATCAACATGGTGGACTCGCTGCAGCTTGCCACGCTAGCCGATGAGGTGTCTGCGTCCCTGGCCAAGCAGGGTTTGTGATCAGGCCCTGGGGGTCACTAATCGTGGAGAGGAGAGAGAGGAGAAACGAGAATACTGACCTGGCCCTTCGCCCTCTGCCCTCCCCTGCTCCTCACAGACGGCGCAGTAGGGGCATCGCCTGCCCTGCTCTGTCGCTTGGCTTCGGCTCGGGACTCCAAATCAGTGATTGGAATAAGAACAAATTTCATCTTTCCAAATTGATCCGTGGGCTAGTAATATTTTAAAAATATGTACACATGGCCATACCCAACATTTCCTCTTGATCCCCCCCCCCCCATTTAAGTAGAAGAGAGCAAAAGATAGGCTTGGAAAGCAATTTGGGGGTTTTGAGGGACTAGGGTGCACACTGCCTGTGGCCAATTTCTGGGGTGTCTACAGGGTCAGCAGCTGCCACAAAGGATGTGAAATTCAGTATATAAGTGAGCCACAACTTCCTTTCTTGGCTGGGACATGCTGAGGACAGTGTGCCCCCTCCTGGAGGGCTTCTGTGTGCAAGGGGCAGTGGGCAGGTGGGGCCACCAGCGGCGGCACCGTGCGACCACTTCAGACTGACCAGTATGCCCAGAACTCCAAGCCTTTTCTCCCTCCCTCACCAAGGTGGCCCTGCCCTAAACCCTCGCTATATTGAATTATGAAGATTGGAGCCACTGCCACAGGTGTAGGTACCCACGGGCTGGGACTCTGGGCTAAAGAGGGTGCTTTGTAGGGACTCATGCCTTGAAAGAGGCCCAGCTCTCCCCAGCCTGGGCCCCTGCATTAGGGCCATCTGGGGTGGGGCGTGCCTGGGCATGGGTCCTGAGCCTCTCATCCCTTTCCTGGCCACTGCAGGCCCACACCTGTCCCTCAGTGCCCATCTGCACTGATGGACCCAGCCCCCCCTGCCCCACCCACACTCAAGGACTCTGGTTAGATGTGGGCATCTGCTCCACAGTGAGGGTCCAGGCACAGGAGCTCAGGCTCCGTCCCTAGCTCTGATTTCCACTCGTCCACCCGATGTGCCTGTCACAAAAGCTCCAGTGACCTTGCTTGGTTCTCTCCCTGCTCTGTCACACATGAGCCAAGGTGGGGCTGTTTGGGGCTGACCTTTGCCTTGTTAACTTGGAGACTGTCTTTCCTGCCCAGGCCTGGTGCCCAGCCTTTCCATGCTGCAGGGGCAGGAGAAAGGGTGTCCTGGTAGTACCGATGGCCCCGGGATGGACAGATAGGAGTCCCACAGCAGGGTCACACTCCTCCTCCCACCGCTACCCCAGCTTGTGACTGCCAGCCCCCAGTCCCGTGCACGGGAATCGACCTTCTGCACCCCAAATGAGGCACGAGCCCCTTGGAATGGTTCTTATCCCAGTCCCCCTGGCAGTGGTGCTGCCTGATCTGTGGGAGCAGCTGAACATATCCATAGATGTTGCCCTTCCCTCCCCATCTGCACCCTGTTGCATTGTGGTTGGCCTCGTCTCTTTACGTTTGGATTCACAAGAGTGACTATGATAGTGAAAAGGAAAAAAAAAAAAAAAAAAAAAAAAAAAAAAAAAAAAAAAAAAAAAAAAAAAAAAGGACGCATGTATCTTAAAATGCTTGTAGAGGTTTCCTGTGCAGCCTCCCAGGTGCTGGGTGCCTCTCACCTGTGTGTCGGAGGTGGCCACAGAACAGTGTGGCCTTCTCCCATGCTGCCCAAGTGTTAAGTTTCATCAGCACCTGAGACTCCAGAACCCAGATTTGGCCAAGGATGCCCTCCCATGCCAGCCTGAGCCTGGGACCACAGCAGAGGCTATGGTGCTGCTCTCACCCCAGGCTTGCCATCGGAGCCATCAGCTGGCAGCATGGAGTTGGCCTCTGGCCAGCACCCAAAGCCCCACAACAGTCTGCGAAGGTCTTTCAAGCTACTATATGGTGGGAAGGTGGCCAGGAGGGAGCTGCAGCTGCTCCTCACTCACAGGCAATGTCCCGCAGGGCCGGGATGGCTGCCTACTGGGCTGATTCTGGGTCCTGGGCTGCCTGGCCAAGCAGGGGTCCCAGGCAGAAGACAGCACTGGCATCCGCAGCCTCTGCAGAGACCTGGCAGCCCCCGCTTCTGCCCCTCTGGCTGAGGTAGAACGGAAAGGAGCCCCTAGGGCCAACAGACTTTCCTTGGGAAGTCCCCACTGCGGGTCTGCATTGTTTTGAGTTCTGAAGGAGAAAAAGGAGTGTGGCTTAGTCCTGTGACCCCCGTTATGGCCAGATTTGGGCTGTCTTCCTAGTCTCCTTTCCACCCCTCAAGTTGATGCACCCTGCCCTCCAGCACCTTCTCTGGAGTAGGCAGACTATGGTCTTGGGTGCTCAGGTCAGTGAGGCAGAGGCAAGGGGTAGGCGAAGGGCCCAAGCCCTTGACTGTGATGTAGACAATCTGCCCCCCTGGCAGGCACTCAGCAGCTGAGGGCTGGGATGGGCCACACAGCGCTAGCCTGTACCTGGCTCCTTCAAGGTGGATTTACTCTGTCAGTACTTGCATTTAAGCTAACTTCAGTGGTGAGACTGTATCCTGTTTGCGGTTGCTTCTTGTGCTGTGGGGGAGGGGAGGAACACATGATAGCTCACATGAGTCAAGGGACATCTTCAGTGCTTCAGTTAAGCCATCTTATAACCCTGTTGGATGTCACCCATGCTAAAGGGAGTTGTTGTCCTGTGGCAGACCAGGGACAGGATGTCAACAGTTGCTTTGGCCTGCTGACCCTGTGGAGTCCCAACCTCACATTGGCACCCTTGACACCCTGTCATCCTTCCCACCAGGCCACTGGCACCTCAGTGTCAACTCCCTCACATTTCCACCAGCTGCTGAGATCTCTTCATTCTCCCCATCTTTGTTCCCCAAATAAACCAAAAGATGGGGACAGTGGCAGAGGTCAGTTACAGGTTTGTGGCTGTGTGGCCTGCCACTTGTCTCTGGCGTGGTGAAGGGTTGGGGAGAAGGGGCACCAGCCTGGAGTCTCCCCTCCTAACGGACCTGGCCTGTCAATTTCCGGCACTTGCAAGTCCCACGACTGCTCTGGTAATTCTGAGGGTGGGGGGAGGGACACAAAAATCATCTTAGCTTAGCTTCCTGTTTGTGAATGTCCATACAGTGTATTGTGTGTTTTAACAACTAATTTACATTGACTGTTGCTGTAAAAGTGAATTTGGAAATAAAGTTATTACTCTGATTAAATGAAAGCCTTGGTGCGTGCATCCCAAGGACAAGAACGTGGTGCGAGATGGGGCTTCCAAGTTCTCCCACTGCTACAGGAGATGGATGGCAGTGTTCATGGCCCCAGCAGCAGTACAGAGGTGGAACAGCAGTCTGGACGTGCTCACCCTCAGCTCAGTCACGCTCTGGTGCTGGCGATACCCAGCTCAATGGCAGTGAACTCACAATACTGTAGTGGGTTCAGATCTGGGAAAGCTAGAGTGGGCATCTGTTCCTCAATCTAGTAAAGAGATGGAGGCTGAAGCAGAAAGCAAGCAGGTTTGCCAAATAAGGGCTCAGCCTCCACTCAGGTTTCCTTCTACACACAGCTGCCTTTTTTCCCTTTGGAGAATGAGGGTGTTTCTAATTGGACAGGGCCACCTGAGGCTGGCGTGGGTGCGAAGCACCTGCCTACCCATGAGGACTTGGGTTTCATACAGCACGGGGTGGAGGAGGGAGCTCCCGAGAGCTCCTTCCCAGCCCTGTCACTAGTTTTAATCACTTTCCTCAAAGCTTCCTGGTGGTTTGCTCTCTGCAGACAGCTGCTTCAGTCAAGTGGATTTTAACCTATGATTATAAGAGCAGCCACAGGCCGAAGAAAACTGTTCTCAGGACAACTGCTTTCAGACAGGAGAGCGAGAACCAGGCCTTGCTCGCCAACCCCCTCGTTCAAGGAAGCCAGGCCCTTCCTTGGCCATTCTCAGAAACAGACGCTACTGTCAAGCAGCAGCAGACCCGTGTGCTACACAAACTGCTGACCCCTGTAAGAGCACTCAGGCACCAATGCTGAGAGGCAGTAACTGACTGCTCTCAAGAAAAACACGCCATCTGTCGACCCTTACACCAGTGAAGCTACCTCCCCTCACCACAGACCCAGCCCTGAGCAGGAGACATGGGACAACTAACCTCACAGCAGATCACAGAGCCTCAGCACGACTGCAGCCAAGCACTCCACAGTGGCCACCACCTAGCACACACACTACACCCAACCGTGACAAGAAAGGCCCGACACACGGTATCTGTAACTTTTTTTATTTTTTTCATTTTTTCTTTTCTTTTTTTTTTTAAGCACTAGTCTGTGCTTTGCGAACAGAATCAAGACATTAACAAAGATCAGCTTCTCTGAAGAAAAGCATTTCTATAGAACAAAGACAGCTACATGTTTCGCTGCCATTACACAGCTCAAAGCAGGAAAAGAAAATATTTACAAAATACTTTTTTTTTTTAAATTTTTGTTTTTGTTTTTTTGTTTTTTTGTTTTTTTTTTTTTACAATGCTAAAAGGGTTATTCAGAATTTTCAACCTTATAAATAGAAGAAGCACTTTATGCATAGGGATATGGTGCATTATTGTTGTTTAAAGAAACAATGACAAACCCTTTGACTTGCAAACAGAACCAGAAAAAAAAAAAATCACTAATGTTGAAAATTGTGAAAAAACCCCCGAACCATTAAGCAGTTTGTCTACTATTTTTATACGATTACAAAATGGCAGGAAAAAAAAAAGTCCTTCCCCCGCCCCTTTTTGGTGCTGTGATCACACAGGAGACAGGTACAGGGCTGACAAAGGGTGACAGGAGCCATGGACACCACAGCTGGGACCAGACATTCCCCACAGGCCCAGTAGTGCAGCTGACCAGGAGTAGCCGACACAGGACTGGCAGGGAAGGGGACGCAGTTAAGTGAGCTGGTCAGTGAAAGCACGGTTATACATGGGAGGCAGCTGCTCATTGCCCAAGTCCTGTGGGAGAAAGAAGGCAGGTTACACAGTCCTAACCCTGACCTTTCAGGCCAGGATGGCAGCAAATACCTGCAGAGTGGAAGGACTCATGTGTGGGCATGTGCACAGCAGATGGTGCAGCAGGAGTGGCAGTGTGGGGAAACCTGGGTGGCCACAGCCAGGGCACTGCAGCGAGGGAGTCCAAACAGATGACCAAAGGCAGAGAAGACTGAAAGTGCCTTTCTGCCAGCTGAGAGCTCAGAGAGAACAGCTAGCAGTTACGGCAAAGAAGGGGTGCTGGTGGGCACACCAGCCCCACGAACCAGGTGTACCTGCCAGGAAGAAAGGCTACAGATCAGCCAAGCACAGACGGGATGGGAGGCAAGGGTCAAGAGCCCACAGCGCCTGTGCTGCTCCCCACAACCCAAGCTCAGTAATGGCAGCTCTCCCTGTCCTCTGCCCATCTGGTCTTCCTGCCCTGCCCGTAGGTGTGAGGGAGAGGAGAGGGGTGATCATCTAGCATTGCTACATCCAGTGATTCAACAGTGCAGAGGCTGTGCAGGACCAGGCCAGGAAGGTCTTGTCCTGAACTGCAGTCTGCCAACTGGAGGAAGTGCTCAGGTGTGTGACGAGAAAACGTGGAAACAAAAACAAAACAAAAATTAAAACAAGAAAAATAATACCAAAGGAGGATCTAAATTCCTTAAATTCACTAAAAACTGTGAAAATTTCCGGCATATGATGTTTGAATATCAAACGCAGAGATTTCTGAAGCTTTAATGCCAAGTTAGTGAGTCTGTTTAGATTTTCATCTCCTGCTCATCTGTGAGTCGGGCGCTGAGTTGTGACTGCTGCCACCAGGTGCCTACTCTTGAGGGGGACAACAGGAGGGGAGGTGGGTGCCACCTCTGTCTCTCGGCTAGTCTTGCTGCCTGAGGTTCGCCGTGTGCAGCGGGCCGCCCGTTCTTGTGCGTCCAGCTGGTCCTCACCCTCTGCCTGGGGGCTGTATGGTAGGGGGAACGTCCGCCGCTCCCATGGCTGGACAGACTATAGGAGACAATGACCGCAGTGAGGACCCACTCCACACCCAGCACAGCCGCAGTACATGAGGCAGGCCAGCAAGACCCTGCAGGATGTGTTCAACCCAGCCAGTGCAGGTCCCAGGACCTGCAATTATTCTGCAGTGCTTGCCAAGTTATATTCTAGCTTTTTTTTTTTTGAGCCAGGGTCTAAGTTGACTGGGCTGGCTTAAAATATACATTTTTCCTGCCTCAGGCTCCTAAGTAGTTGATATTGCAGGCATGTGCCTACAAACCTAGCTCATTTTAACCTTCCAATACTCAACTTCAAGGGCAGCCCTCTACCTTCTCAGAACAAGGAAGGAGTGGCACACAGATCTACTTCAGTAGGTGCTGCCCCCCCACCCCCCTGTCTCACACCCTCTCACCAGCCCCCACGCAAATGGTGTCCCTTACCTGTTCATCCAAACCCAGCTCTGGTGTGGAACAACGGGTATCTTCACTGGCTAAGTGTCTCAGAGGGTCCCGAGCCACAGGGGTGAGGGGTGCCGAGTGTAATTCTGGGCTAATGGGGCTCCTAGGGGACTGACAATGGGAGAACTCAGACAAAGAGTGGCCACTACTGACATCAGGGGAGGCAGGCTGTGGGGTGGAAGGGTTGGCACTGCCCAGCTGTGGTGTAGTCCGGCCGTCAGATGACCTGTAAGACCTGTACACCAAGGAAGGAAGATGTCAGTACCTGAGTGAAAAGGAATCTCTCTTCTGTGTCTGGGGATACAGGGGTGGAGAGGAGGCCTGAGAAAGGCACCTTCACTAAGAAGCTGAGGTTGGCTGACACCAACAGTGCTTTCCTAAGACACAGCAAATCTCACTGCTGTCACCACTGCCCCAGGAACAGGTACACAAGATCCAAGAACTGTGTGTTATCACCCCAAAGGAAAGCCAAGGCACAACCAAGACCTTCGAAGCTCTTCTGGCTAAGCCCTAGCATGGTGCCTCATGAACCCATGGGGACTTGGAAGTTCAGCCAGACCCTGAACATTGCTGTGAACAAAACACAACACGCGAAACTGAAGACCCCAGATCTTTCTATTTAAGAATGTGCAGGTTTCATGTTACTGGTTAGGGACAGATAGGATAGTGACCTGAAAATGGGACAGTTCTCTGTGGAGGTAGAACCAGCCCACTATCCAAAAGAGGGCTGACTTGAGGAAGGCCTTAAGAGCGTCTCTGGTTACATAATGACAATGCCAAATAGCCTCCAAGTGCCACAGCCAAATTTGTAAGAATTGGCCTAAGGACTACTTAACGATGATGTAGCACCCAGCTTATATGTCCACTGTCCTAACAAACACCAAGCAAATACATTCCCAGGCGCTGCCAGTAGAATGAAAAACAGAAACAGTGGCAGAGCTCCGGCTGCTCCCCATTGGCCTCCCCCCAGAGCCTGGGATCCAAGCTCGCCTATCACCTGCTGCCCCGCCGCTGGGGCGGCACGCTTGTGGTCCACAGCCACCGCGCCCTCTCCATCTCCTCACACTTGGCATGCAGGGCGGCGAAGGCTGCATCTGACAGGTCTTCAATCTGCAACAGAGTGGCTTTGTTGGGTGTCCACCCCCACTCCACCCTTTTCTAGGTTAGTTCTGGTCAGGATAAGACTACAATGGGCTCACATTTGGCTCAGTCAAGTGTTTTTTCTTTAAAATACCCATCCATTCATCCATCCATTTGGTACAGGGTCTTGCTACACAGCTCAGACTTGTAGTGATCCTTCTGTGTCAGCCTCCTCAGTGCTGGTATTACAAGCACGTGCCACTATGCCCAATTTCAGTGCCCAGCCTTGTGGCTTAAATCCCAGTCCTTGCCAGGCATAGTGGCGCACGCCTGTAATCCCAACACTTGGGAGACTAAGGCAGGAGAATCAGTGTGAGTTCGAGATTAGCCTGGGCTACAAAAGTGAGCTCAGGGCCAGCCTAAACTGCACTGCAAGACCCTGTCTCAGTCAATTGTAGACAGACAGACAGACAGACAGACAGACAGACAATAAAAACAAATAAATACATCCCAGTCCTTGCACTTGCCAGGCAGGCACTCAGACCACCAAGCTATCTCCCCAGCCCTCTGACAATTCTTATGGTATCCTGAATGTGCACATACATATATGTGAGCATAGCTATTACCTCCTCGTTCTCCTCATCTGGATTCCCCTTCAAAGACTGAAGATCAACCTCCCGCCAGCTGCAAAACACAGGAAGGAGGGTTGGCATGTGTCTAAGGTAAGCCCTCTCTACTCAAAAACCCCAGAGGCCAAACACAAAAGCAACCTGAAGGGCTTGGGAACGGGCATCTAACATATTCAAAGGAACAAATACTGCTTAACAGGACTCACACCACAGGGTTGCTCAATCTTCTGATCTTGTAATAAAAGCTGGGAATATTTTTATGTGAGCAACTGCTCCAATGTTTATAACATAACAGTATTTTAAAATGCACTGTATGAATTGACAAAACATGCCTATAGACCAGTAGTGGACAGTGGCCTGCCAGGTTGTACCCTCTGGTCTTGTCAGAGAATTTACATCATGGAAAGAGAAAGCTGTACACAAAAGCAATTTCATTCTTATTGGGTGATACCATCTTTTAGAGAAGACAGGGGCCTAGGTTAGTTTCATCAGAAGAGAAGGGGAAGAGAAGCAGAGGAGCTGGCTACTGAGGACATCTACCTGGGCGTAAGGATTTCCTTGTACTGTAGCTTCTCTACACGGGTTGTTGCAGCAACAGACATCGGGATGACAATGTTGTTAATATCGAAAGAGCTCTCCCCCCTTCTCCTCCTTACTGGCTGCTGTAAGACAAAAGGTTAAGTTTAAGGGGAGGTACGACTCCAGCATATCACTCTGCTGAGGATCACAACAGGATCAGAGGTTCACTCTACCTCTGGGTCCTTGTGTGCAGCCTGGTGGAGACTAGGGCTGACTCCCATTGACCAGACTACACCAATAAAGTTCACAGAAAAGTGTTCTTCAGTGGGAAGTCAGTAGGCTTTGCTTTATTAAACGCAAAGAGAAACACAAAATATACACAAAAAAACACAGTGGACACATATTTGAAAACTATGAAAGTCACTCTGGAAGACACCTGTAATCCAACACTACAAAGGCTGAGGCAGGTGAAACAACAGGAATTTGAAGAGATTTCAAGGTCAACCTAAATTACATGGTGAAATTCCATCTTGAATAATAAAACAAAATACAACTAACAAGCTGAGTGTGGTGGTACACACCTATAACCCCGGAGCCCAGGCAAAGGCAGGACTGCTTAAAGTTCAAGGCAAGCCTGGACTACACTGTGAGACCTGGCCTCAGAATAAGAGACAGACTTCCCCTGAATGACAATCTTAGAATGTAAACCTAGACATAAGTAACAGATTAATGCAACACACTCAGTCTAGAATTTTCTGGAAAAATATGAGCCAGAAGTTAGTATTAGAAACAATTACTGAAAATCTGGAGGGAGGAAGCACCTCATCATATTATAAGAAAAAGGCAAATTACCCTGTCTCAAAAAAACAACAACAAAAAAAAGCCAGCCTTATCCCGGGAAGCACACTGAGCCAGCCACCAGAGACCAGGTGTGGTGCACAGGCCTGTAATCCTATCGCTGGTGAGGCCGAAATAGGAGGATTACTACTAATCCAAGCTGCATAGTAAGACCCTATACAAAGAACAAAAGAAACAAAAAACGCAGCTCTATTCCTTTGCATATCATCTTTTGGGCAGGGGAAGACGGGAACTGGGGTTCAAACTCACGACTTTGCACTTGCCAGGCAGGCATTTGTGCCCCTGAGCTCTCTCCCCAGCCCCTGCATATCATCTATATTGTCTTTTAAAATGCACTTTGGGAAGGGGCTATTCAGCATCACATTTTGTGGCTCCAGCTGGCTGTGAATGCTCAGTGACCCTCCTGCCTCAGCCTCCATAGTGCTCTCCTACAGGTGTATACCACCAGGCCCCACTTAAAAGACATGGTATTTCAGACCTTCCTGTTCTGATAGTAAACATGTTGTACTCAGTTTTGTGCTTGAAGTTACACCAGTAACCTGTAGATCAAGGTTCAATTAAAAAACAAAATACCCAAACTCTTTAAAAAAAAATCTTTCAATGTTTATTACTTGTTATATTAGATACTGTGAAGTTTTGCTTTGTAAGTCTCTGCTATGCTTATGACCCAGGGTAGGTTAATCAGGTGTAATTTTTTTAGTTATAAATTTTTATGCTTGGCCCGGCAGGATGGCTCAGTGGTCTAAAGGGCCTGCTTAAGAAAGCTTAGGCGGCTTCAGGGACCGTGGTTTGATCCCTGGCACCACATGCTGCACCAGCCCTGCCCTTAGGGCAGGCTGAGCCGGCCATAAAAACAAACAAAAGTTCTGAAACAAGAAAAAACAATAAATAAAAATAAAAAAATTCTTTAAATAAATATTTATGCTTTTCAGAAAAGTGTGTGACTAGGCACTTCACAATTTGGAAAAATCTATTAGTGTGTGTGTGTGTGTGTGTGTGTGTGTATATATATATTTTTTTTTTGGTCTTTTTGAGACAGGGTCTCACTATGCAGTTGAGGCTGGCTTTGAGCTCACGTTTGTAGCCCAGGCTGGTCTCGAACTCGCACCAATCCTCCTGCCTCAGCTTCCCGAGTGCTGGGATTATAGGCATGTGCCACCACGCCTGGCTTCTATTAGTGTATTTTAGATGTAATGCTAGCATTCATCAAGTGGAATCTACCCCTGTATGATATGCCTCGCCTTTTTCCCCCCATTCCCCTCCACTTCTTTCAACCTTTTTCTGTCTTATTTACAAAACTTTCAGTTTTTTCTATTCTTTTGCCCTTTCTTAAAAATTAATTTTATTAATTTTATAAATATCTGAAGTTTATATTATAACCATAGCTAAAAGTAAGTGGTTTTTATTACAGTCAATTATATGTTTCCAATAATTATTTTAAAAGTTTTTGCCTTTTTGAGACAAGATCTCACTATACAGTTTAGGCTGGCCTTGAGCTTACTATGTAGCCCAGGCTGGTCTCACAATGATCCTGTTGCCTCAGCCTCTGGAGTGCTAGGATTACAGGCAGGCACTACCATACCCAGTGCCCAATATATATTAATATTTTATAAGTGCATATTTTATTATGTACTGTTAATGCATTGTATCACAGCTGTGTTATTTTATTAAAATGAATATAGTTTAGTACCTCTTCAGTATTTGTATTAGCAGTTTTTTCTCCAATTAAATATTACTTGAAAAATAATTCTTTTAGCCAGGCGTGGTGGCGCATGCCTGTAATCCCAGCACTCGGGAGGCTGAGGCAGGAGGATCAGTGCAAGTTCGAGACCAGCCTGGGCTACAAAAGTGAGCTCAAGGCCAGCCTGAACTGCACAGTGAGACCCTGTCTCAAAAAGACTTAAAAAAAAAAAAAAAAAAAAAAAAAAAAATCTTTTCTGGTTGGGGAAACACAAGGCTCCCCAGGTCTAACTCCCACTCACAAGCCCCACCCAAACCCCTCCTGCACAGAGTCACATGAAATGACTACAGTGAATTTTACAGAGGTGAGTAGCCTGGATTTTAAAAGTCAATTGTTGGGGCTTTTATTCCTCCATAAACATCCATATTAACACCTTTTGAAATTCTTGTTTTTGCTGGGTGTGGTGTATACACCTATAACCCCAGCACTCAGGAGGCTGAGGCAGAATCAGAGTTCAAGGTCAGCATAGCCTACAGTAAGCTTAAGGCCAGTGTCAACTGCAGGGTGAGACATCTGTCTCAAAAACGAGTTTTAGGCCAGCCAAGACTACACCGCTAGCCCCTTCCCCAATCTGCTTAGGACTTAGTACTTAAAAGCAATGCTTATACTTGGTGATGATTCTTTGGGGTTAACTGTTGAATTAATTCCCTTACCCTGAAAGATGCTCAGGGCATCTCAATAGACTATCTCACCTTGGCTGTCATGAGTTCTCCAAGATCTGACCTCTTCATATGGATCTGCACTCACCATCTACTCAGCTTTTATGAGTTCTCCTTCTCTTATTCTTGGACAAAGAATCCAAAGCCTTTCAATTGTATTAGCAGGAATGAACATAAGGAGACTGAAGAGGAGGGCCTAGCTAAAGCTCCTTATTGAAGACAACAAAGTACTCTGACAACAAGTGAAGGGCAGACCCTTGGGGAAATAACCACTTCCAAGGACCCACTGTCAGAGATACAGCAGGCATCTTTTGCAGCTGATCAATCCAGGAGGAATAAAAGGAGGGAGTCAAATGGCCTGATCACTTAGGGGGGTAGAAAAGTCCACTGCCTGCTTCTACCCAGACAGCAAGTAACTTATCCTGAAACAAACTGTTAACTGAGCTGTGATAGGTCAGAGGGAAACAGTAGTATGACAAATACACCACCATGGCAACAACATAGCTGAGAACACCGAAGAGGCTGCACCACTCACACACAAACCACCAAGTGTGGCTGGTGCACAGAGTTAGAGAGAGGAAATGAGGAAATATAAGCTGTTCCCTGCAACTGTTCTTTCTGTTCTTGGAAGCTGACATATAATTTGTCCACATCATCATGAAGGGACATTCTCAGAGAATATCAAAAAGCAGCACTTCCAGGCCAGGATTTTAGCTGTTGTCATTTGTGACTTCGGATGATCGCAATGTCCTTTTCACCTCAATTTTCTTCTTTCCAGTAAGAAGGAGACTGCCCCTCACACATTTAGGGTAAATGCTTAGCCAAAAGGTCTGCAAAGATTTCTGCAAATCTTTTTTTTTTTTTTTAATTATTATTACTATTTTTTAATTATTTTATATTGCCAGCTCAGTCTGCTCTGGGGGAGGTGCTGGCGCAGCATGTGGTGTTGGGGATTGAACCTCGGTCCTTGTGGTTGCCTAAGCCTGCTTAAGGAGATGCTTTAGACCACTGAGCCATCTCACCAGCCCTCTGCAAATCTTGCCTGGCCAAGACTCAGTGATTTCACACCCAAGGACCTTCTCTCCCAGCTGCATTTCTGCTTAAGTTCTGTTTCACACAAGAAATACATTTTAAGAGCTGGTCGTGGAGGCTCACACATATTATCCCAGCACTCAAGAGGCTGAGCCAGGAGGATCACTATGGAGTTCAATGCTGGTCTGAACTATATAGCTAGTTCCTGTTGGAAAGGAAAGGAAAAGGGAAAGGGAAAGGGAAAGGACAAGGGAAAGGGAAAGGGAAAGGGGAAGGAAAAAGAAAAGGAAAAAACAAGAAAGCCTCAGGAGACAGTCTTCCCTGTACCTTGTTCTTTTTTCTGCAGAACCAGGGATTGAGCTCAGGCCCTTGTGCTTGCCAGGCTAGCATTCCCTGTATCTTGGTCAAGAATAAATATAGCAAAGTGCGGTGGCACACACCTATAATTCTAGTCACCTTGGTGACTTAGTGAAACCCTGTATCAAAATTAAAAAATGACTAGGAACAAGGTTCAGTGAAAAAGCCCTGTATTCAATCTCTAGGACAGCAGTGGCAGTAGTGTGCGTGTATGCGCTTGCACATGTGTGCATGCAATCAAATTGCTGGCTGGCAGAAATAAGTATGTATTTTGCCTATACTTCTTGGGCCTATTTATACCTCCAGACAAACAGGTGAGATTGTCTAATATAAATAGGCTCTACCTCTTGCTTCAGCTTAGAAAGCCCAGTTCTAATAGGTAAGCCTTCTGGCTTAACTTCACTACGCCTTAAAGAATGAGAGGCAGAAGACAAGCAGTGAGAAACAAGGATGCTTAAAACCCTAAATCAGCACAAACAGTCCTGGGATTCTTTTTCTGGACCTTCAGAAAAAAGCTGCTGAGATGCTTCTGACACTACCCCAATTTCTGTGAAGCACCACCACCAATATCCCGACCACTACCCCAATTTCTGTGAAGCACCACCACCAATATCCCGACCCCACCCCTCACAGTTTCTTCAGTGTCATCCAGCTTCTCTATCTACCTAACAGCAAAATCTGGCCCATACTAAGTTCACTACTAAACCAATCTGGCAATGAGAGCCTTCGAAGTCAACACAATATTATACACAAAATCTCCACTCAATAAACAAAAACTCCAACGACTCAAGCCCAAGTTACCATTCTCAAGGCTGGCAAAAAAACCCAAAGCAAAACAAACACCTACACACACCCCAGACAGATGAGAAAAATAGTGATATATTTACCAAGTCCTGAATCTCAGTTTAGATTTCCAATCCAGTTACTCTTCTACATCCTCTAATTACATGAAGCCCTTTGCTGACATATTACTAGGTATTCCCACACACCTTTACAACAAGCTATGAGTGGAAGGGATGAAGATGGGTGGAGAAGGTGGCCATTTAGAAGACAGCCTGATCTGGAAGAGCAAAGAGAACAATGTGGATTCTTATCTGATACAGAAGCCTAGGAAACATAGTTCATGAGCTCCAATGTTTCTTGATTATTCAGGGAGCTATGTAAATCACCTCTGCAATGCCCCCAACCAGGTTTAGCCTATGGTGAGGGCTGCTTCCGCAGTCAGGCTGCCAGGTGTGAATCCTAACTGCAACCCTCAGGGCGGCCCACCTTGTGCAATTTACTTCACTTTGAAAATCTGGAATGTTCAAGCCCACGAGCTGAGAATTCACAATCCCACCTACATTTCCAAGGCATTATGAGATTAAACAGGATGATGCCTATAAAGCACAAGTGTTCAATAAACATGACAGCTCCTAGGTTGTGTCACTACTATTACTGTTAGAATTGTCATCATGATTATCACACAAAAGACCTTTTAATGGGTACACATTAGAATGTTAAAGAGGTATTAAAATGAAAATGAGGCAGAATTGGCATGGAATGGCTATGTGATAGCTTCTACTTGCAGTGTTCTATGGAAGTTAGTGGAGTGGGGAGAGAAACACCCAAAATGGCCTGGCTGTGAGTACTGTGTATACATGTCATCTCACTGACCTGCTGGAGCTGTAATTTTGCCCTGTGCACACACATACAAAAAAGCAGACTGTCTCTGTCCTTCTGGCCCACTAGCATTCGCAGCTCATCTTCAGTGCTCCAGTTCCACTTGCCAACAGAACCGGAACAAACACTCCAGCTGCTGTCTGCAATGCCCGCAGGCATCTTCTCTCCTTCACTGCTCCTCTCATCCACTTCTTGTGTTAGTCAAGGAGCAGTAGTCTTCTGTGTGAAACTTGGTTCTGTGAATCCTGAATGGTCTTGATGTTTGCCAGCATCCTGCTTTGACGATGGCTCAGCACAAATCTATCTCTACTATGGAAAACCACCCAAGGGTAACAACTTGGCAGAAAGTCAAGTACTACCTGCTCTCCAGAGCTACTTGGACAGACAGTAACTTCCACAGAGGTGTGCTGTCAACTGCACACAGTACTTACAGATGTGCTGGCTGAGACCTGTGAGCCTGAGCTGGTGGGCACAGAGGTGTCTGACGAGGTGGAGAGCTGTCGCACCAAGGGACTGTGTGGTGTATGGTGGGTGGCTGCCAAGTAGCTCGAACTGCTGATGTCTGTGTGCTGCTTCAACACTGCAGAGGTCAACAGAAAGAGGAGGAATACATGGCTATCTTAACCAGCTCACTTTTCAAGCAAGTTAGGAATGCCAGCCATATACACTAAAGGTGAAAATACTTTCTAAGCCTAGAGGATAAAAAGATGAAGCAAATTTGTTGATGGGAGGCAGGAGATGTGGCAGAGGTTGCGGCAGCAGTAACACACGGCCTGTGCTTAGAAGCGGTAGTGCCCCCTGCGCTGTTTTTCCTGGCGTGAAGGACAGAGCTGGGGGCAGTTAAGAGAAGTCTGGGCTGTCCCAGAAAGCCCCGAGCAGATGCAAATGCAGGCAGAGGTGCCGGGCCTGGCCCTACCTTCACTTCTCTCAGATGAATGGTCTCGCAACCTCATTTTGCTGTGGTTTGGGTCGTGCACGGGTGTCGGTGGGCTGAGCAAGCGCTCTGCTCTGGGCGCTGTCGCTCGCTCCACCATGGGCACAGCCCCCACATCGTCTAAGTGCTGCCTGTGGGTCCTGTCAGGCCGCGTTTGCTGATGGGATAGCTCTGAGGAGGGGAACAGAAAAAGAGCTTGAGACACCTTCTCTCAAATCTTTGCTTATTTGAGTTTTGAGCTCCTGAGTCTTTTCTAGGCCAGTGTTTACATACATAGGGCAGCAGAGTAGCCTTTGGGGTTGAGGCTCTAATAAATAGCATAATGGCTACAAAGGCCATAAGGAGACCACAACCAGAGAAATGTGAAAGCAGGCCATAGACAGCAGCTGCTCACAGACAGACCCAATGCCAATGTTCCTGCCAGCTGCGCACTGAGTACTTGGTTTCTTGCCCCAAGATCCATGGTATTCAGAACAGCTTCTGTAGTCCATATGAGAGCGCCTGTGACAAGCAGGGGCAGCACACTGTCCGCTGAATTTACAGGAGACTACTGTCTTTCCCAACCCAGTGTATTGTTGGCATGACAAATCAGTAACTTGAGAATATAAAAGAAATAAACATTAAGAACGGGACTCTGTAGGATCTCTCAGAACTCCCTGAAACTTACTGGCTGTTGTTAAGAAGGAGTTGACCAACTTGTGCCTGTCTTTCCGAGTTGGATCTGTTGGACTGCCTTGCATGGGTGATCTGTGCTTAAGTGAAAACTTCTTGGGAGGTTTGATTTTGTCGAAAGGCTTGTTCTGCCACTGCGACTTCAGCATGCTCTGGAAATGTAGGCTTGTGGGGACATCTGCAAAACACACGAACGTCACAGGTCAGTCCAGACACCAGGCCTCCAAGTTGTGGTCTTGTGCCATAAGGAGTGTCACCCAGTGTCTCAATCAGTTTTTATTTGCTTAGTAGTGGCCTGACATGTGGCAGGGCAGAGGATGTCACATGAAGATCGTGGCTATAAACCATTCTTCAATTCAGAGCAAGGCACTTGGCCTTTTAGTTTACAAGTTCAGGGGCATGTGCATGGGCTAGGGGAGAACACGGCTGTAATGACAGCTACTAGGGTGGCTGGGAGGATAATAGCAAGCTGGAGGCTGGCCTGGGTAACTTAGTAAGACTGTCTCAAAAAGGACTGGTTATATAGCTCAGTCGGTAGAGTGCTTTTCTAGCAAGCCTTAACCGTCCTGTGTTCTGTGCCCAATAGTTTCCTCGCCCAACCAAAATATTGCTATAAAAAACACTGCTGTAACCTCCAATTAAGAGGTCACACTGGTCTCCCTCCTCCTTCTACAGTCCTTCCTCTCTGTTATCTGACACCAAATCACCACCAAAGCTGGGTGTGGTGGTGCACAACTGTAACCTAGTTTAGCAGGCTGAGGTAGGAAGACTGCTAGGGTTCAAGGCTTGCCAGAATTAAGGTCCTGTCTCAAAAACTGGGGAGACAGACAGATAAGACATGGGGATGGGATGGACAACATAACACTGATACAAGAAACAAAAACAAAGCTGGGCGTAGTGGCACATGCCTGTAAACCCAGCACTTGGGAGGCTGAGGCAGGAGGATCAGTGCAGGATCAGTGCAAATTCAAGACCAGCCTGGGCTACAAAAGTGAACTCAAGGCCAGCCTAAACTGCATAGAGAGACTTTGTCTCAAAAAGACAAAAACAAACAAAAAATCCCACAAATCAATTATCTTTTAGAAATTATGATTTTTTTTTTTTTTTTTCCTTTTTGAGACAGGGTCTCACTATGGCAGTTCAAGCTGGCCTTGAGCTCACTTTTGTAGTCCAGGCTGGTCCTGAACTCAAACAGATCCTCCTGCTTCAGCTTTACAAGTGCTGGGATTACAGCATGTGCCACCATGCCTGGCAAAAATTTTAAATTTAGATTATCCTTTAAAAAAACTACTTCCTAGATCCATTTTCCTATTCTCTTACTAATACATCCTTCAGTAACTTCTTTAGAAACTTAATTCTGAACTTGACATTTTTCTCTCAGACCTTTTTTTCGTATTCAAACATCCAGGGTTACAGGGAACGGGATTCTTACTTGTAGATGGTCTAGTCTTTACCTTTTAACCATTTACCAAAACAAAACAAACAATAAAACCAAACCATACAAAACCCCAAACCAGTTTGTGGTATTGCACTAACTACAATGTGGTGAGAGTAACACCTGTTTTGCTCTGGTCACCTAGTCCTTCAATCCATGAACCTGGTACCTTTCCCCATTTATTTATAATTTCCTAACACCTCTTTACACCCCCTTTCCATGCTGTTTGGTTTTTTTTTTTTTTGGGTGGTATCAGGGATTGAGCTCAGGACCTTGTGCTTGCTAGGCAAGCACTTATTCCACTGAGCTATCTCCCTGGCCCCCTTCCTGTTTGGTAGCTTTTCATTAAAAGGTCTTGTAAGTATTTTGTTAAGCTTACTGTGAAGTATTTTGTGATCTCTGGTGTTGCTGTATAAGGTTCCAGCCTGAATACATACCACTGCTTTGTGGCCTGGAATTTTTTAGCTCATGAGTAGAATGCTTGCCTAGCATGTGTGAGGTCCAAGGCTTAATCCCCAGTATGAGGAAAAATAAAACTACCATGATACAACTGCTTTTTGTTCAGTGCTGCGGATTGAAACTTGGGCTTTGTGCATGTTACATAAGTGTTCTAAGACTGGGCTACACCTCCAGCCCAAGAGTGCTTTTGCAGTTTCAATTTCTAATTGTCCATTACTAGTTCAAACAAGCATACCAAATTTCAATATAACATTCTTGGATCCTGTGACCCTCTTAAAACCCATTTAGTTACAGCTTTTTTATTGACAGCATTGAATTTTACAGACCACAGACATACATATGTACCCCTATAATTACTGACTTTGTTTCTCTGGCCTTTTATTTTTATTTCCTCAGCTACTACTCTGTCTAGGACCTGTACTGACTATTTGTAACTTACAGATTTTCCTTTTTATGTTTTCAGTATTCTCACATTTCACCACTGTGGATATAGGATTGCCTTTTTGGGGGGTTCTGTAAAGTTTTTTTTTTTTTTTTTGCCTTTTTGAGACAGGGTTTCACTATGCAGTTCAGGCTGGCCTTGAGCCCAGTTTTGTAGCCCAGGCTAGTCTCGAACTTGCACGGATCCTCCTGCCTCAGCCTCCCGAGTGCTGGGATTACAGGTGTGAGCCACCACGCCCGGCTGGTTCTGTAAAGTTTTATACAGTCATTTTAATCTCAAGATCAGCACATTGATCTTCGGCTTCTAGTTTCCC